>JASTWL010000750.1:0-85683 GCA_035220575.1 Temnothorax rugatulus | reverse complement strand
TTTATTCCCTTCTATTTCCTCCTCCTCTTTCTCTTTCCATTATTCCCAGGACAATCGAACCGGAAATGTCCCTCCTTTCCACAATTCCAACACTCTTTGCTCTATCCCAGTCTCTCCGTCCATAACCATAACCTTTCTTTCCCCTTCTTCGACTTCTTCATCTCCATCTCTCTTTTCATTACTCTTCTCGCCCCTATCCTTCCCTTTCTCAAAACGCCTTTTCGAAATCACTCCTTTCTTTCAAAATTCCCTCCCTGTATAATTTTAACGGCCTTTGCCCTCTCTACGGCCAACCTCAGCGAGGGTAATCCCTTCTAGCTGAAGAGTCCTTCTAACAATCCCGTCCGAAAGGGAAGAAACAAATTGAGCGCACGCAATCTT
This sequence comes from Temnothorax rugatulus, assembly GCA_035220575.1. Lineage (NCBI taxonomy): Eukaryota > Metazoa > Arthropoda > Insecta > Hymenoptera > Formicidae > Temnothorax > Temnothorax rugatulus. The sequence goes on along the minus strand of JASTWL010000750.1, from coordinate 85,302 downwards.
GTCTCGAACCGCGTAGGGACACTCCGGATAAGCTAATCGAGAGAGCCTTTCTAATTCGTGACCGAAAGTAGCGAAATCTTCCTCGAATCTTTGCTTTCTATTCGTAAACTGCGTGTAATAATTTTGCGAAAGTTGCCCCTCACCGAACGTAGTTCTAATTTTGACTCTAGTTCCTCATATTCCAAATTCTCTAAATTTTCTACCGATTCTAAGACAGAACGCGCTTTTCCCCTTAAGCACGACGCCAAAGCTACGGTTTTTTGATCGCATCGTCCCATTGATTCGCTGCGCGCAATTAAATTAAATTGCGAGAAAAACTCTCGCAACGGAACACACCGTCAAACGTGTCAGGTTTAAGTTTATATCCGATTTCACTGCGCGCGCCGTTTCCCGCACCAACGGCTTCTACTTCCGGACCGCGATTCGCTCTATATTGGAAGGACTTAGCTGTGTTTCCTGAGAAGGCAACCGGTCTCTCCGTAAAAATTGGAGCTCCTCATCGTGCCGGCGAAGCATTGCGGCGAGTTCCTCGTCACGTTGCGCCTGCTCCTGGCGCATCTGCCGCATCTCCTGTAGCACGGCTTGGAGAGCTGCCGTCTCTGAAGCTGCCGACTCCGTCGCAGGCTCCGAAGAGTCCACCAGGCGTCTCTTTCTCGTCGCAACTAGCGTCGTCATGGCACACACACTCACACGCGCGATCCCGGACGAGCCCCCAAAAGTGTTACGCTCCGTTCGCTATTCGTGACGCGCGGGACTCACGAACGCGTCCGCGTACTCCCGGGATCGCAGAAATAACCACTCTCGTTATACAAATAGGAACTCGGGTTTATTTAAACTCAAAACGGAATACAAAGAGAGTTCTGGGAAACCGACCGAACGATTTGAGTCACCAGATCAATCTGACAGGCGGTAATTAAATCAATAATTCTAGCGTCCCCGTTGTCAAGGAAACGCGCTTCGGCTTGAAGCTTCCGGGGAGCGACCGCTCGCTTCAGCTCGGAGTTAAGGGCCGTTTCAGCGCGGGCGTAACAATATATAGTATATATGTATATATATATATATATATATATATATATATGTAGGTCCAGGGGCAGTTTCCAGGACATCACTTAAAAATATTTTTAAAATATTTTTTACACTGTTTTCTATCTCTTATTTAAATGAAACAAATGTATTCTTATTCGTTTCGAAGAAAAACCTAATTTGGCAGTTTCCAGGACAATCACAGATTGGTAGATTCGGGGACAGCATATGTTTCCAGGACATTCGACTATAACGGCAGGTTCCAGGACATTTTTCTATACATATTTAATGGTGGTTTCCAGTACATAGACTACTTTATTGAATATCTGTATATATATATATATATATATATATATATATATATGTATATGTCATTTGTATACTTTGACGACGATTTTTCGCAAGCATTGGCTACTTCGACGACTTCTGGCTGTTTTGACGACCGTCGTCAAAATTTCAAAGGATTTTTTTACGACACTGTATAGTTTGACGACATTAAGTGATATAATGATCATTTTGGCGACATAAATAAATTTAACACAAAATTGAATTTAACATAAGATTGTTGTATGCAATATAACATTTGCGATTAATTCAGCACAATTGTAAATGCGTCAAATATCTTTCTTAACTTAAATAATCGATAAAGAGTAAAATTAACATTGACAAATATCCTCACAAATAATTATGAGGAAAAAATAGGTTAGGAACAAAATATCATTCAAGTTAATTTTAACATGTTTTTATCTATGTGAATCCTCATATTTTATAATAATGAATAAATCAAATCCGAATTGTATTGTGTAACTTTATTTAGCAAGACATCATTATCATAATATTATAGCTTCATTCTTCCTTGGCTATCGCATAACTTTTAACCAATCAACTTGCAACGTTTCTGTAAGAGCAGAATTTTCGCATACGTTTCTCTTGCAAATAAATTCAAGAATTGTAGAATCAGCCTACGGAAATAAATTGGTTATTCTTTTAAGGCCCGGACACACACTTTTTCGTAACAGTAACAGTAGGATTTCGACCAATCACGTTACTCGATTCGGATCGTACGTTCCCGAATCGAGCAACGCGATTGGTCGAAACTTTACTGTTACTGTTACGAAAAAGTGTGTGTCCGGGGCTTTACGATTATGACTAAGGCCGGTATTCATAGTCGGTTCTTATATTTAAGACCATCTTAAGTAATATCTTAAGATGCTAATACGGCTCTGTGATTGGTTCATAACATCTTAAGATCGTACTTAAGACGATCTTAAATATAAGATCTGACTATGAATACCGGCCTAAGATAAAGGAATAAGGAATAAGGGAATGTCGCATCTCACTTCAGTAATCAGTACACGTACATTAAAGTGAGATGCAACATGCCTTATTTCTTATTCCTTTATCTTATTCCTTATTTATCTCATTGGCTGCGTTTTGCCGAACCTCCGCTAGCTAAGCCGCTAGGTAGCAATTAAGTGTGATTGGTTGGATCCAAAGGAAAGAACGAATCACATTCAATTGCTACCTAGCGGCTTAGCTAGCGGAGGTTCGGCTGGACACGGCCATTGTGTCTTACGTTGACAAATTACTCAACCGTTGTGCAACTGTTGTGTTCTCTGAACGCACTCGTAGTAAAAGAAATGTTTTGCTGAACGCAGTCACTCGTGGCTCTAGTAAACAGCTATTTCAAATACGTGAAAAAGCGGGTAAGAGATCATTAGAACACATCGGTCACAAGAAAGAAAACGTGTCTTATAAATAAGAGATAATATTAAGAGTACTTTTCCAATATGTACGCGGCAAATGTTTTAGCAAGAAATGGTAAGCAGCAAAATTTTTCATATTGGATAAAGCCTGATTGCACCAACTTAACATAATATTTAACCTTAGCTTAACTCACTATTCGTCTCTTTCTAAAAGGTTAGTTAGAAAGAGAAACACACACACACACACACAAAGTGAATTAAGTTACGATTAAATATTATGTGACTTAGGTGCAATCAGGCCTCATATTATTGTAATAATTTAAACACATAAATATACATGTGAGAATAAAAAAGTGAAAAAGTAGAAGAGTGAGAGTTTTAATTAACCGTTATTAATAGCTGTATTAATTATAAAGTATTATAGTTAACTGTAAATTATTAATTAAAATTATATAGAAATCTTGATGTAAAGGAATTAAAACTATACAGTTGAATTATGCAATATGTATGATATTCGTCTATTATAATAGTGTCAAGTCTTACAATTAGTTTATACATTGTTATCAATATATATATGTCACACTTATATCAATATCATAGTTATGTTATGTTATTAAATAATTAATTTTACAAGATGCAAAAAGAAAATTAATTAAATAGAAAAATCAGCAACATATTAAAACAAATCCATCTTATTTTACAGACAATAAAAAAATATTAAATAAAAAATTAAAAAACATAAATAAAGAACCTTATATTATATGTAAAAGAATTCAGTTTAATAGTACAAACAAGTCAATACATATGTCGAAAATAATGACGGTCAAGTACTTGCAGATAAATTTCCTTCATATTGATAAATTTCATGACTGCTATTTTATCATATTTTATCATATTTTTGTTATGTAAGTTTTTCAATAAGTAAAGAAAATGTTAATTAAATAAATATCGGCATTTTTAACATAAACACATTTTCACTATTTTCCTTATAATTCTACTAGTTTTTAATAAAATGAAAAGTGGAATTATATTTTATTTGTAATTTTAGTATTTTTTTATTCATGTCTATTTTTAAGATTCATCATTTATCAATTTCAATATGTATGCACTATTTTAATAATATAACGTTTCTTCTCTTCTAGCATCTTCTTATGGCAAAACCAAGAGGCAGCGTTGGACAGAAAAAGAAACAGAAACAGCTCTACGAGTATTTGCCATACATATGGAGAACTTAACGCTACCAACTTTTCGAGAAATTCAAGAAGTCAGACAGAACTATAGTTGTTTGTCTCACCGGACGTTGCCACAAATAAAAGCATGGATATATGATAAACAAAAAGCCCTACAAGCTGTACGGCCAACATGTGAGTAATACCATTTTGATAACTAATTAGCAAGTATTTTTAATTGTTAATTTTTCACTTTGTGTATGTTAATTGAAAATTTTTTTGTTATGTAAGTTATTCAATAAGTAAAGGAAATGTTAATTAAATAAATGTCGGCATTTTTAACATAATTAAACACATTTTCACTATTTTCCTTATAATTCTACTAGTTTTTAATAAAATAAAAAGTGGAATTATATTTTATTTTTTATTTTAGTATTTTTTTATTCGTCTATTTTTAAGATTCATCATTTATCAATTTCGATATGTATGCACTATTTTAATAATATAATGTTTCTTCTCTTCTAGCATCTCCTTATGGCAAAACCAAGAGGCAGCGTTGGACAGAAAAAGAAACAGAAACAGCTCTACGAGTATTTGCCATACATATGGAGAACTTAACGCTACCAACTTTTCGAGAAATTCAAGAAGTCAGACAGAACTATAGTTGTTTGTCTCACCGGACGTTGCCACAAATAAAAGCATGGATATATGGTAAACAAAAAGCCCTAAAAGCTGTACAGCCAACATGTGAGTAACATGTGAGTAATACCATTTTGATAACTAATTAGCAAGTATTTTTTCATTGTTAATTTTTCACCTTGTGTATGTTAATTGAAAATTTACTTGTTTTTAATGATGACAAATTATTTATTTCAGATATATCTTCATGAACATCTTCAAGAAATTCAAGGAGCCTTAATATACTGAATTTTCACGCATTTACATACATATTAAGATAGAAACGTAAAGATATTGAAATGAATATTAGGATAGTCCACAACTTTGATTGTATTATTTCAGATGATTGCGTTATAATTGATAATAGAGTTGTGGCAACAGGGTGCTGGAAGCAAGCCTTATATATTATATGCTTTAGAAGCACACAAGCCATATATGATAAAATAACTATTTCCCAACGACATATATAAATAGACCAAACATTCCGTCTACATTTTATCTTACGGCAAGATGGCCGATGGAATAAGACAGTTATCCCGACAAATGCATTGTCTCTCTCAGTCGTAAACTGCCAACTCCCGACTTCACCCCCTCCATAACAAAAGCGTACTTGGTCTATTTATATATGTCGTTGCTATTTCCGATATGATTTACAATATTAGCGAAACTTACAACAAAATGTATTTAATGTCGTTAGTCGTCTTCTCATTATTAGAGTCTTCATCACAGTTAGCATCACAGAGTCACTGTTGTTGCGGCCCCGATTACGACATTAAGTAATAAAACGATAATGTATAAACATATGGAATAATATAAGGTTAAGAAATAATATAACATCAAGAAGGCCGCCCGAGTTACGATAAGCCCCGTCAGCGAGATTGGGAGTTGCGCGACCGGCCTAGATCCGATCGTGCAACTCAGCATTAACGAAGGACAGACGGAAGATACAAAAGGAAGCGCGAGGAGACGACAGGAGGATCAGTGGAGTCGGGCAGGCGACTAGTCGCGTATTAAGTTGCAAAGCAGTCATCTGTGATTAAACGTATTTTATTCAACGACAAGAGTTATCTATTGCCGCATCCTTCCCGAATTCCGAACCCCGTGCCTGTCCTGTAACGGGGCACAACAACTGGTGGCAGCGTCAGGGATTCGCGAGACAGGAACGGCAGCTGAAACAAACAAGTGAATTGTTAAGGCGGTGTGACATCCTCAACGGAGACACGACAGCCAGATTCAGCAGCAGCAGCGGAACACCCGGTAGCAGCCGACGAGGGACAACGTTCAGCGTAACCCGAGACGGCGCGGCACCGACCTACCGCAACGGAGGCTCACCGGCAGACAAGGCGGCACGAGCACCGATAAGCAACATGCGACTAGCGACCGTATTGTAAGTCGATAAGCAAATTATGTACAGCGCAATTACCGTAGATGTCGGAAACCGATAATCCACCTGCGGAACTAAATCGATCGTGGCTCCATAGCGAGACGTCACGACGAGCGCGTAGAAATAGACAGCTAAGCCCCGTTCAAGCGACCGAAGAAGGCGTAAACGAAAATCGCGACAGCGTGCGCAGAAATTTAGACGCGTACTATTCGAGCGAAAGCGAATCGGAACCGGAATTACATCCGAACATAGTAGTCGAACGCGAATTTCCATTCGACGATTTAGACGCGAGTTTAATAGGAAACGATAACTGCCCTGATAGTAGGGGAGCCCAAGAGGGGATTTTGGGATTTACTCGAGCGCGACAGATTAACATATAGGGGGATACCTTGCACCCTGTTGAGTACCTCCACTATATATAAGCCCTTAATATAGGATCGCGCGTCTAGGGCAGCCGATCAGAATAGTAAAAAAAAATCGATCGTTAGAAATACTCGAGCGCGTCAGATTAAGGTAAGGTGGGTTAATAACATGCTGAAAAGTGTGCATTTCAATAATCTGACGATTTGAGCGTGACGTAAGGAAATGGGAGGGTCACGAACTTGCAAAAAAAAAAAACTGTCACTTTGACATTCTCGAGCGCGGTCGAATTTTTTTTTATTTTGAAGGAAATAATTCAAGAATAACGGAAAAAATATAATCTGCCGATTTCCACAAGCCGAAGCAGCACAAATCGTCAGAAAAGTTTAGTGCGTGCAGCTGTAGTGAAGCATGTATTCCCCACTCCACGCCTCTATTTCCCTTTCACTTTTTCTCGATCTCTTACTCTCTCGCACCGTTCCCACACTACTTTCCGTCGCCATGACACCATCACAGCTGATCACACGCGTTCGTGGCAGTACAACGCTCTAGCTTGTTTATCTGTTTAAATATTATAATATTTGTGTTAGTAATTATCTAATACGACGATGAGTGATGATACTCTAAAGTGTGTATTTTGTGGACAAAATAAACTTGGAAAAATTGTGAAATTTACGCCAGTGACAATAAAAAAAAATGCCTTACGGTTTTGGAGTATCGTCGGAGCAAACCGGTCTTCAGGAAATCACAGACAACGTACGATAATGTTGAACTTTCGGCTGAAAATTCATTAAATGAAGGATATCACTCGCAGTGCTACAAGTTATTCACAGCGATTAAAATACCTCATAATTTTCCAAATCTCGAGCAACAGGAAAGTGCAGCGGAATGCGATAATGCACCGGAAGTTTCTGGGGAGAGTACCGAATCGTATGTTCCTGTTACTTCCACGACAACTCAGGGTGCTGGTACATCGACAGATGAGTAAGTGCTCACTTATAATATATTATTTTTACTTTTAAAAGCTTTTTATTTTTTTATTGTATTAATAGTGGGTTTTCCGGAAACTTAATGCAAAAATTTTACGATACATTTTTATCAAACGCGACTGATGATGAAATAATGAAATGTGAATATTTTTTTTATTAAACTCTTAACATTGTTCGCGATCGAACCGTAGTCCCCCGTGAATAATCGCGAGGAGAATTCTCGCTTAAGCCTAGCATTGTTTCGGGAACGACCGTCGTTATTCCAGAAATCCTCGAGAAGCCGAGAAGCGATCGCTTGTTTTTCCACGCGTACTTGCTCTGTCTCTTTTGTCTCAGCGCGCGACGTAAACATTAGGGACGGAGCACATGACTACGGCGAAAACAGCTGATCGGTTGCCGACTCCGAAATTCGACGAGTAAATCGAAGGACAAGTCAGTGGATCGGCGACCGATTGTTCAGGCTAATTATTCGGCCCGTTGCCGGGGATGCGTGACGCGTGGCAAATGAAGCATTTTTCGAAAAAGCGATTCGTTACTCGTAAAGTCTCAACGACGGCTCGATCCGTGTCTCGCTGAACAGTTCGCGCGACGATAACCGTGGCTCGCGGAATAAGCGTCGCCTTTCGAGGAATCAAAGCCGCGTTTCGCGGATTCTTAAACTTCTTATAAATAACTGTGTTATATGTAAATATACTTGTATATATAGAAACTAAACTGACTTTGAGATAAGCCCCGATCACGTGCCTCTAATTTCGATCCTTCTTCCGCTCACGCACAACATAAAAAATAAAATTTTTTTAAATATTAAAAGTAAATTTTTAATGTTATTTAATATAATTCTTAGAATAAAAAAAAATATTATTTTTAAGAAACATAAAATATATTTTATATTAAAAAATTGTTAAAATCGTTATAAAATACTTAAAAAAACTATTTTTTAATGCTATAAATTCAGTTTCATATTATTAATTATCAGGTTTCTTATTGGGAAAATATTTTCAGAGCGGGAGTATCCAGCAACTTTGAACGAGACTTCGAGGGTTTAGATGATACCTTTCGCACCGACGAGCCTGTCAGTAATGAGAATTTGCCATCAGTAAAATGTTTTATTTGCGAAAGAACACGCAAACGACAGCATGGCCGTGAAGTTCCATTGGCTGTCAATAGATTTCGAACGATAGATCTGTTGAAAAGTGCAGCCACTGAATATAATGACATAAATATGTTGGAAAAGATCAGTTCCTTTTCTGACGAATTTCTGATTCAAATATTACTTATCACAAATGTTGTAAAGATCAATACTTGCGAGACATTTCAAGAGAAAAGGATAATGCATTTTTTAAAAAGAGGGAGGCATTGAACACTGCTTATATCATGCTATGCGAAATGTTGGAAGAAAACGTGGTCAAAAATAACGAATGCCTGTTTTTTGATCATGTCAAGAAAGAATATCAAAAATTACTAATAGAACAGTCCAGACTATTATCAGATTCTGTAAGCAGTACTTCATTTTCAGATCGTCACCTGGAAAGAAAATTAATGGATACTTTTGACCGTAAGATCAAGATTATTTATGCTGAAAAGAAAAAGTTTCTTGCTCCATTTTCCGCCTGTATTTTAACCTACAAAGATTTGTTCAAAACAATGGTAATGAAAGAAACAATTCGTTCAGTTGCAATACAACTCCGAGAAGAAATTCTTAACTCCACCCGAAAAAAATTGGCTGAAGACTGTACTGCTGAAGATTTGATTACAGGAGAGTGCGATTACGTGCCAGAGCTTTTAACATGCTTCTTAGAAACATTAATTTGGGGTGATGTGTCTCATCGATCAAAAGAGGTACGTGAAAATAAAAAATATAATAAAGAACTTGCAATTTTTTCCCTTGGACAAGATCTGATCTACGCTGCTTCCAGCCACAAAATTAAAACATCAAAACATATTACTCTGGGTCTGGCAGTGAAGAGCTTGTGTAACAGCAAGAAAATCATCAATATACTGTCCAAATATGAACACTGTTGCTCTTATACTACATTGGAAGAGTTAGAGACTGAAATGACATTTTCGACGGCAAACAGTACATACGTGTGTCCTGAAGATATTTTACGTCGCCCGGATTTGAATACTGGAGTAGCTTTTGACAATTTCGATCGCTTTGTTGAAACACTGAATGGTAAAGACACTCTACACGACACGGTGGGGATAATATATCAAGATGTTATTCAGAATGAAGATACGATGTCTGTGGTATCTCCAAATGTCTGTGAAAATGAAAATTCAACTACCAATGAGACTGTACATGGCAATTTTTCGGAATCATCTATGATCACTACAAAGAGAAAGCGAAAACGCCGATCCTTCGATGAAATAACTTTCGACATGCATCCATTTACAAAAAAATTAAAAATTACAACCTGGAATCAGCTAGACATCTCCGAACTCAATCAAACTCCAGACAGTTTGATGATGTCAAAACAATTGGATGTTGCGTGGATGTTGTTGCATATGCATAGAATATCAGATGTTCCAATGTGGGTAGGATATCATAGTAAGATTTTGATTGACGATTCACCAGTCCAAAAAGTTTCTTATCTTACACCAATAAACGATTCTCCCACCAATAATTCGACTGTTTTAAAAACTCTAGAATTGAGTCAAGCTGTTGCAAGTGAATGTCAAACTCCATACATCCAGATCACGTATGATCTAGCTATCGCTCGAATAAGTTATTGTATTCAAGCTCAAGAATCCCCGAAATTCGACAACATTTTTATTCACTTGGGGGCCTTTCATATCGAGATGGCTTTTTTCAAAGCAGTTGGCACCTTCATCGATGAATGTGGACTAAGCCATATCATGTCCGATTGTAACCTAATTGCTAACGGTTCAGTTGCAGGTTTTATTGCCGGAAAAAATTATAACAGGTGCAAACGATTACATTCTCAAATGGCATTAGTACTGCAGCAATTACACTTTGAATCATTTTTGAAAAACAAACATTTGACTATCCAAGAATCAGTATCAGAATATCTTACCACATTCATGCAGCATAAAGATATCTCTCCACAAGTACAGCATACAGAAACACAACATCTAATTCAATCTTATGATCAATATACAGCAGACACTTTGGAAGGCAAGCACGGAAAAACGGCGCAATTTTACGCGATGTACATCGATTTTATAAATCTTTATCACATATTTATTAAAAGTATTAGAGTAGGAGATTTAGATTTATACTTGAATGCACTTGGGAAAATCGTCAATTTATTTTTCTACTACAACCAGCAAAACTACAGTCGATGGCTGGTATACTATATAAATCAACTGCAACACGTAGACAAGACACATCCGGGCCTCCGAGCCGAAATTGCTAAGGGCTCGTTTGGTATTAGAAGAACGGTTAAACCTTTCTCGCGGATTCCGGTAGATTTAACGTTGGAGCAGACGATAAATGGTGATGCAGCACGTCGACTCACTGGAATCGTTAATCTGACAAACTCCATCGCCGCTAGACAACGTTGGGCAAGAAATCATGGGGCCAGAACGCGAATAATATCACATGTGTTAACTCGTGCAGGACTTAACAGGAGCCACCAAGACATCGCCGCTGACCTACACCCTGATCGAATAAAAAAACATCGTAAACAAATTGAAGCTTTCTTGCACAGTATCCAACAGACCATCAACCCATTCTCTTCTTCAATAGATAAAAATCAACTGTACAATATTTCAACTGGGCAGGCTACCACTCCAGAAATAGCAAATAGCTTGTTGAACGCAGTGTCAGTCGGAACATTCCTGCGAGATCAATTCATAATGGAATGTAATATAAACTCAGATAGATTTCACCATTGAAAAAAAATCCGGTGCTGACTTTTGCAAGTTTGAAGAAGAAAAAGAAAATGAAAATTGGCCAGAAAATACATGAAGTTAAATTGCAGCGGGATTTGTTCGGTCGGTTATTGGCTCTATCGCTAGACACAAACATAGATCTTGAAAAGATGCTCTGTTTTCCAATAACTCCAGTTCCGCTATCACTGTGCCATATAGATGGTTCTCTTAACAAGACTATTAAGTCGGTACTGGTTAAAGAGTTGGAAAAAAAAATTGAAGAAATGGAACTACCGCCATCTAATGTAGATTTTGTAATTGTAGATGGCTTCTTCTTTTTAAATACTTTCAAAGAAATGCCGCGCAGTTTTGGGGATGTGTCAAAGAAGATTTTGCAATGTCTTGTTAATAACTCAGCAAGTCGAATAGCCATTGTATTTGATCGCTACTTCACACCTTCTATCAAAGATTATGAGCACACTCTTTGAGGTAGTGTGGATGACAAGGATTTCTACATCTCCGGCCCTCAACAAACGAGAACAGCAGATTTTGCGAAAGATTTGAAAAACATCAAGTTTAAAGAAGCTCTTGTCAAGTTTTTTATCGATCATTGGGCTAATCAGGAGATGGCTACGATTATCGGTAACAAAACAATATATCTGAGTCATGATTTGTGTTACGTATATTCAGTTACCAATAATAAAGTAACGCGAACCATCGATCATGAACTGTCATGTCCTGATCATGAAGAAGCGGATACAAAAGCAGTATTTCTTGCATGTCAGCTAAAAGAAGATTCCACTGTTACAATCAGAACCTCTGATACAGATATTGTTGTTATCATGTTGGCCAATATGGAACATCTTCAAGCATCAGTGAAAATATGGATGGATCTCGGAGTAAGTAATGCACGCCGATATATCGACGTTTCCGCACTCTCTATTAAGCTAGGCCCAATAGTTTCGCGAGCGCTACCAGCTCTTCATGCGTTAACAGGATGTGATTTCAACCCGGCACTTTATAGACGAGGCAAGAAAAAACCTCTAGATATTCTAATGAATTCAGAAATTTTTCAAAAAGAATTTGCAGATTTGGGATCTAAAGATTATAATATAGATGAATCTTTTAACATTATACAATCTTTTATCTGCCACTTGTATGGTTTAAAAAAATTAGATGATGTCAACAGAGCTAGAATTGAAATCTTCAATAAGACATACAAGGTATCAGATACATCACAGCCCTTCTCGTTGAATGTTCGTAATTACGATGCTTGTTGCTTGCCACCATGTCAATCGGAGTTACTGCAGCAATTATTACGAACAAGATATATTGCATGCTTGTGGAGGAATGCACACAATCCAAACAGCATCGACATGTCACCAACAGATTACGGATGGACAGATGTAAAAGGCAAATTGGAAATGACTTGGTTCGTTGGTAATCAATTACCAGAAGCGTACGACGATGTAGTCATAACACCTGATATTCTAGGAGATACTCCAGATTCAGGTATATTTTCTTTTTAAAACTTTGATAACACGCTTTTCATGAAATAAATAAAATATTAAGTATTATAACGATTTCTTGTTACAGATATGCAAGCTGAAGATGAAATTGACGAACAAATCGAACCAGATTTGCAGTACGACGATAATTCCACGGATAAAGATGAAGATTAAAAAAAATTTTTTTAAAGTTTTTTTTCATTTTACTATTTTTTTCTGCATATATTATAATTGAAAGAAATAGATTTTTTTATTTGCATTCTATTTTCCATGCATTTTATTTGTCACATTTAGTAATTAAAAAAAAATTTTTTTTTAATTTAACAATTTTTTTTTAATTTGTCAGATTAAGAAAATCCCTCCAAATAATCGTCAGATTATGGGTCAGCACGACTAGGACATCAAGCTGAATCACCTGTATAATAATCTGACGCGCTCGAGTATTTCAAAATGGCGATTTTTTTTTGCATTATCAAGAAGCCGCCATGAGCTTGCGTCATGTCCGAATCGTCAGTCTTTTGAATGGGAGCTTCTTTCGGGTTCACTTAACATCCCCTCTGAATATCTGACGCGCTCGAATAAATTTTTTTTTTCCCGTTTTCAACCCTTCCGTACAGCCACCTCCACCATGCAAACCGGCAGATTAACATACCTCCAATATCAGAGACACGTGAGGCGTATACACTATCAATATCTGACGCGCTCGAGTATTTTCATGTGACTATTTTTTTTTACATTTTTGAAAATCTGTAGACGCTTCCCCCACCGGTGAAAGGGTGTACATTATATAACCTTTTTTTCTTTCTACCATCTAATCTTCAAAATCCAATAGGTTCCTACGACGCTCGAGTAAATCCCCATTTAGCACTCTGGGCTCCCCTACTATGAGGAAAATAGACTCCACCCCTCACACGCGTACGCACAATCCGAAAACACCGACAGCACGATCAGTAGACTATCCGAACGACGAGCGTTTTCACTGACGTCATACGACAGCAGCATATTCAATCCACAAGAATATTACTCCGCGTCAAGAAACGTAAACGTAATCGAGATGGCGGAAGCAGGGAATAGCAATCGCGACAACCGCGACGAGAACAACGATAATGTACAGGTAACACCCGAGGATATCAACGCCGAGATAAACCGGCTTCATAGCGTGTTATCGCAACAGAGAACCCCGGCGAGTAACCGCAACCGAGTGCACGCACCGCCCGGAATACAGCCGAACGATAGAGACGCCATCCTCGACGAGATACTACACGGAATCCGCAATCTACAAAACCGCGTAGAGCAATTAGAAACGGCAAATCCCGAACGCCGCGACATTTACGCGAGACGCGAGCAAAGTAACCTCCCGTTCGAAGTAACATACGGACGAACGTCGTACGATATTCGAAACCAAGCGGAACGCGCAATCGGATATCTACGTCTAAAAGAGGCACGCGACATGATACCCGAGTTCGACGGAACCTCGAGCAGACTGCAAGAGTTCTTAAGCGCCGCGTTATATGCAATAAAAAATATAAACCCTATGGAAGAAGGAACCTTATTAGAAGCAGTGTTATGCACGAAGCTAAGGGGAAGAGCAATGACAGATTTTCAAACGCGAGAGATACGAGACTTCGCACAATTAAAGAAGGAATTAGAAACTTGTTATTTGAGCCGAAAGAGTACCACACACTTACAACTAGAATTCAATACACTCAAGCAAAAACCCGGAGAAGGCGCGAGAGCATTCGGATTAAGAGCCGACAAGCTAGCCATGGAACTATACGATTCCATGATAGAAGGCAGAAATCACACCATAGAAAGCAAGCGAACGATACTAGAAACAATTCAGCAACAGGCATTACAAAATTTCCAACTAGGATTGAGAGACGAGATCAAGTTACTCGTCCGAGCCCAGCATTTTGCAACACTGCAAGAGGCAATTGTCGGAGCGAGCGCCGAAGAAAAAGTAAACGGACCGAGCGGAAATCCGTCGCGTCCTAAAAGTAATTACGCGTACTCACCACAAACGCGCGACAACCGACCGATAATACAATGCCAAAAATGCGGAAAATACGGGCACCACGGAAGGGAATGTCGGACTAGTAGATACGCGAACCGTTTCACCTTACCGCGACCCGATAAAACACCCCGCGTAAATGCAATCGACAAAGTCTGCAAATAATGTAAGAAGACAGGGCACATACGCGAGGAGTGTTCTCTATTAAACGGTCGACCAAATAAAGAGCGAACAAACCACGATAAATCTAATAATTCGCGAGGGCAAAGCAAAAATTTTCACCCGAAAACGAGAAAAAAGAACAGTAATTCAGCCGCAAACAGCGATGAGGAAGACAAGGAGGAGGAGTCAAAAAAGCGCCGACCTGCGCTAGAGTATCAGGTGTCACATATGACTAACAAGCCAAGGAAGCATGCAGGGCTGGACTTAATCACTCTGCCCATGCGAGAAGCGAAGCGCGGAAAAATGAATTTGCTGTTTGATACAGGAGCGGCAGTGTCAATAATTAAAGTCAAGCATTTGAAAGGCGAAACATTGATAGAAGAAGATAGAATGGCACTCACGGGAGTGTCCGGACATAAGGCCCATACAATTGGAAAATTCAAAGCGACCATTGATTTAAAGGACAGAAAAATCAAGCACACGATATACAGGGTGTAACTGAATTCTTGGTACTTTTCTCAGATTTAGATAGAGCGAGCCAAACTGAGTCGAAAAGTCATGTACCATTTTGCAATTTTCGCAATAGTTTATGAGTTATTAATGATTAAAAATCGCCGTATTAGCCCGCCCACCGCCAAATCCAAGCGCGCGGCGAGAAGCGGCCGCCCCGCGGTCCGCGCGCGGGCAGTTGTTTACTACAAGCGGCGATGATCACGCACGAGCGGCGCATAACGCCGGGCCCCCGTCCTGAGCGATGATAGTTTCTCGCCTTTTTTAAATAGAAATAAAATATTCTAACAACATAGAAAAATTTTTTGTGCGTACGTATGTACATACGTGTGTACATGCATACACAGAAAAATATCAATTGTACTGCTTAAAAAAGCGATTACTCAATTTATTTATTTTTTTTTTTTTTAGTAAGTAACGGTTGTCTTTAAGGAAGAATATTTTCTTGATAATAGTCTTAAATGTACAAATTTTAGAAAGAGTCTTTATCATGTACTCGAAAGAAGAATTTATACTCCTTCAAAGAACATAATAAAATTTTATCAAAGAAAAATCAAAATTATAAATAAAGTAATATGAGGACCCTCGAGATTAAAATAGGAGAAGTCAAGGCTATGAGGGAGATGTCAGACGCAGATCACAGTGCGTAATATCAGAAATAACTGATTTATTCGTCGTTTTGATACATTACATCGATCCGTACGTTTCGGTTCAGTTTTCAGCCATCTTCAGCGGTAGTTACAGAAATTAAGTTACACGTTCTCCGTACCGTATGGTGAGTGTACTGATTCCAAGTATCAGAAACATAGACCAATTGATTCATATCTGTAAATTTGTTTAATTAATGTTGAGATATTAAAAAGATCCCTTAGGAAATTTACCATTCGGTCTGAAAAACGTGGAATACAAAGCCATGTACATAATGAATACTCTCTGCGAGAAGACGTGACGATCTTATCGACACGACACATGCACAGCAATGATATGAAAGATCTTGCAAGAAGAGCCATGTCGTAGGTCAACACACCGGCGAGGATTATAACAAAGCACGATTTGACACCGTCTCAAAATGACACGGATTTTTTGCATCATGCATATGTCACGGTTTTGAGCAAATTGTAATCCATGCTCATGAACTTTGGTCGTTGGCAAATCGGGGTTTTACTATTGGTACATGCAATATTGTGACGGTGTCAAATCGTGCTTTGTTATAATCCTCGCCGGTGTGTTGACCTACGACATGCCTCTTTTTGCAAGACCCTTCATATCATTGTGTGTCGTGTCGACAAGATCGTCAAGTCTTCTCGCAGAGAGTATTCATTATGTACATGGCTCTGTATTCCACGTTTTTCAGATCGAATAGTGAGTTTCCTAAGGGATCTTTTTAATATCTCAACATTAATTGAACAAATTTACAGATATGGATCAATTGGTCTATGTTTCTAATACTTTAAATCAGCAAACTCATCATACGGTACGGAGAACGTGTAACTTAACTTCTGTAACTACCGCTGAAGATGGCTCAAAACTGAGCCGAAACGTACGGATCGATGTAATGTATCAAAACGACGAATAAATCAGTTATTTCTGATATTACGCACTGTGATCTGCGTCTGACCCTCATAGCCTTGACTTCTCCTATCAAAATAATTATCAAATCGAATTTTTGTTTTAATTTTATATTCTTAACTGAAGAACTGAATAATTAGAATTTAGAATATTATTTATTTCAAGCAATATTATCAAAAAAACATTTTTTGTAAAGATCATCGTTACTTAAAAGAAGAGAAAACTGAGTAACTGGTTGTCTTAGCATTAGAATGATATTTTTTTTGCGTGTGCGTATACGGCACGCCATTTTACTATTTAATACCATCATAAAAATTCTACCAAATTAAATTGATACTCAAAGAAAAGAAATTATTATTACGTCTAGACATACTTATAATTCATCGAATTATTATTAAGCTATAATTGAAAATGCAGAATTACAGTTATGTCTAGACAAAATATTAATTCTGAATTTATTTTACGTTATGACATAAAAAATTTTCGGGAATTAAAATTATGTACATAATTGTGATTCCCGAATTTTACTTATGTACGCAATTTTAATACTTGAATTTCTATTATGTACACAATTGTAATACTGGAATTACTTTTTTTCTTTTGGTAAGTAACGGGGTTCTTTAAGAAAGAATATTTTCTTGATAATAATCTTAAAATGTGTGTATTCATCACAAATTTTAGAAAAAGTCTTTATCATGTACTGGAATGAAGAATTTATACTCCTTCAAAGAACATTATAAAATTTTATCAAAGAAAAGTCAAAATAATAAGCAAATCGAATTTTTGTTTTAATTTTATATTCTTAATTGAAAAGTTAAACAATTAGAATTCAGAATATTATTTGTTTTAAGTAAAGAAAGTGATGAGTGTATTTTAAGATTATTATTCAAAAAATATTCTTTGTGAAGATAATCGTTAAAAGAAAGGAAATGGAGTAATTAGTTTTCTTGGCACTAGAATGATATTTTTTTGCGTGTAAATTGTGCATAAATAGCAATCGCGATATAAGATCGCGAGCCAAAAAATAATTTTTTTTTTTCTGTGGCAAGAAAATGATAGAGCGCTATCATTTCCACACCACCTTGCGGTAGATAGCATGGCGCATTTTTTTTTAAGTGGTATCCCCAGTAGGTCTAATCCACTTTGCATTAAAATATGAGAATATTTTAATGCAAGAACTGTTCGAAGTGCCTTCCTCCTTCTCGTATACAGAGTTCGGCCCTTCGAGTAATATTGCGCGTCGCGCGGTGCGCCATTTCCGGCGTGATGGTACCGAAAGCTGCGAGAATTTCTTCTCGTACCTCAGCTTCTGTACCACCACGCCTGTGCTCGACTAAATCTTTGATGTAACCCCAAACGAAATAGTCGAGCACGTTAAGATCCGGCGACCGCGCCGGCCAAATGATTGGGCCACCTCGACCCATCCATCTGTCCGGATATCGCGCGTCCAAAACATTTCGCGCCTGTCGCGAAAAATGCGCGGGTGCCCCGTCGTGCTGGAAAATGAGCTCTTCCCGTTCACGAAGAGGAACGTCTTCGAGAAGACCGGGCAACTCATTTTCTAGGAACCGCGCGTAAATTTCCCCGGTTAAGCGTGGCGGGAGAATGTAGGGACCGATCTGAAAATCATAGAAAAAGTGTGATTTGAAAAAACTGTGAGGGAGACAAAGACGGATTTTTTTAACTCATAAACTTACTACTTACAATTCGGTTCGCTTTTATTCCTGCCCAAACATTTATCGACCAGCGATATTGGAATGCGCCTTGGCGAATGGCGTGCGGATTTTCACCTCTCCATAATAAAAAATTATGGGAGTTAAACACGCCATTTGGTGTGAAGGTCGCTTCGTCCGTCCACAGGATGCGGTCGGGGAAAAGAGCGTTCCGCCGACACTGCGCGAGGAACCCTGTGTATTTCGCCGATAATTAATATTTGTTAAAAGCAGCGTAAACATTAAAGAAAGATGATAAAAGTACCTTCACAATAATAGATGCGCTGCTCTGCATCTCTTGCAAGAAGTTGCTGCACCCGTTGATAATGAAACGGGTGCAATCCGTCCTGACGTAGAACCCGATGTACGACGCTTCGGGAGAGACCAAGCATACCCGCGACACGGCGTATGGTAGGTCGTCTCTGGGGGTTCTCGGGGTTGTCCTCGAAATCCTCGAATGTTTGGAGGATTCTCTCTTCGTCGATTACGCGACGTTGCAACGGTGCACCAGCATGTCGCCAATTTGGCAAAAGAGATCCTGTCTCTCTGGCGCGTCGGACACATCCCAAAATCACGTTGTATCCGGGATGTCGACGCCCGGGGAATCGTTCCGCGTAAAGTCGAACGGCGGCACGGACGTTTTCTCCAGCCATTCCATACGTAATCAGCATGTCGGTATACTCTCGAGCAGTATACATTTTCTTACAATTTATCAAAATGTTCGCAAGAATGCACGCACGTCGGACGCTGGGCACGTATTGTCGTGGGGCGACAAACCACGTTAAAACAAAAGAAGACTAACAGTCGCTCTAATATTCTTTTGTTTTAACGTGGTTTGTCGCCCCACGACAATACGTGCCCAGCGTCCGACGTGCGTGCATTCTTGCGAACATTTTGATAAATTGTAAGAAAATGTATACTGCTCGAGAGTATACCGACATGCTGATTACGTATGGAATGGCTGGAGAAAACGTCCGTGCCGCCGTTCGACTTTACGCGGAACGATTCCCCGGGCGTCGACATCCCGGATACAACGTGATTTTGGGATGTGTCCGACGCGCCAGAGAGACAGGATCTCTTTTGCCAAATTGGCGACATGCTGGTGCACCGTTGCAACGTCGCGTAATCGACGAAGAGAGAATCCTCCAAACATTCGAGGATTTCGAGGACAACCCCGAGAACCCCCAGAGACGACCTACCATACGCCGTGTCGCGGGTATGCTTGGTCTCTCCCGAAGCGTCGTACATCGGGTTCTACGTCAGGACGGATTGCACCCGTTTCATTATCAACGGGTGCAGCAACTTCTTGCAAGAGATGCAGAGCAGCGCATCTATTATTGTGAAGGTACTTTTATCATCTTTCTTTAATGTTTACGCTGCTTTTAACAAATATTAATTATCGGCGAAATACACAGGGTTCCTCGCGCAGTGTCGGCGGAACGCTCTTTTCCCCGACCGCATCCTGTGGACGGACGAAGCGACCTTCACACCAAATGGCGTGTTTAACTCCCATAATTTTTTATTATGGAGAGGTGAAAATCCGCACGCCATTCGCCAAGGCGCATTCCAATATCGCTGGTCGATAAATGTTTGGGCTGGAATAAAAGCGAACCGAATTGTAAGTAGTAAGTTTATGAGTTTAAAAAATCCGTCTTTGTCTCCCTCACAGTTTTTTCAAATCACACTCTTTCTATGATTTTCAGATCGACCCCTACATTCTCCCGCCACGGTTAACCGGGGAAATTTACGCGCGGTTCCTAGAAAGTGAGTTGCCCGGTCTTCTGGAAGACGTTCCTCTTCGTGAACGGGAAGAGCTCATTTTCCAGCACGACGGGGCACCCGCGCATTTTTCGCGACAGGCGCGAAATGTTTTGGACGCGCGATATCCGGACAGATGGATGGGTCGAGGTGGCCCAATCATTTGGCCGGCGCGGTCGCCGGATTTTAACGTGCTCGACTATTTCGTTTGGGGTTACATCAAAGATTTAGTCGAGCACAGGCGTGGTGGTACATAAGCTGAGGTACGAGAAGAAATTCTCGCAGCTTTCGGTACCATCACGCCGGAAATGGCGCACCGCGCGACGCGCAATATTACTCGAAGGGCCGAACTCTGTATACGAGAAGGAGGAAGGCACTTCGATCAGTTCTTGCATTAAAATATTCTCATATTTTAATGCAAAGTGGATTAGACCTACTGGGGATACCACTTAAAAAAAAATGCGCCATGCTATCTACCGCAAGGTGGTGTGGAAATGATAGCGCTCTCTCATTTTCTTGCCACAGAAAAAAAAATTATTTTTTGGCTCGCGATCTTATATCGCGATCCATAATAATAAATATTGAAGAACAGTTATGAGGATTGA
The DNA here is from genome assembly GCA_035220575.1 of Temnothorax rugatulus. Classification (NCBI taxonomy): domain Eukaryota; kingdom Metazoa; phylum Arthropoda; class Insecta; order Hymenoptera; family Formicidae; genus Temnothorax; species Temnothorax rugatulus. The sequence continues at coordinate 64,324 of JASTWL010000750.1, read as the reverse complement.
ATTAATGTAATTGTATGACATTATACGCAACGTCAGTTTGGTCAAATAATACCGCTTATAAATTTTATAATGTTCTTTGAAGGAGTATAAATTCTTCATTCCAGTACATGATAAAGACTTTTTCTAAAATTTGTGATGAATACACACATTTTAAGATTATTATCAAGAAAATATTCTTTCTTAAAGAACCCCGTTACTTACCAAAAGAAAAAAAGTAATTCCAGTATTACAATTGTGTACATAATAGAAATTCAAGTATTAAAATTGCGTACATAAGTAAAATTCGGGAATCACAATTATGTACATAATTTTAATTCCCGAAAATTTTTTATGTCATAACGTAAAATAAATTCAGAATTAATATTTTGTCTAGACATAACTGTAATTCTGCATTTTCAATTATAGCTTAATAATAATTCGATGAATTATAAGTATGTCTAGACGTAATAATAATTTCTTTTCTTTGAGTATCAATTTAATTTGGTAGAATTTTTATGATGGTATTAAATAGTAAAATGGCGTGCCGTATACGCACACGCAAAAAAAATATCATTCTAATGCTAAGACAACCAGTTACTCAGTTTTCTCTTCTTTTAAGTAACGATGATCTTTACAAAAAATGTTTTTTTGATAATATTGCTTGAAATAAATAATATTCTAAATTCTAATTATTCAGTTCTTCAGTTAAGAATATAAAATTAAAACAAAAATTCGATTTGATAATTATTTTGATAGGAGAAGTCAAGGCTATGAGGGTCAGACGCAGATCACAGTGCGTAATATCAGAAATAACTGATTTATTCGTCGTTTTGATACATTACATCGATCCGTACGTTTCGGCTCAGTTTTGAGCCATCTTCAGCGGTAGTTACAGAAGTTAAGTTACACGTTCTCCGTACCGTATGATGAGTTTGCTGATTTAAAGTATTAGAAACATAGACCAATTGATCCATATCTGTAAATTTGTTCAATTAATGTTGAGATATTAAAAAGATCCCTTAGGAAACTCACTATTCGATCTGAAAAACGTGGAATACAGAGCCATGTACATAATGAATACTCTCTGCGAGAAGACTTGACGATCTTGTCGACACGACACACAATGATATGAAGGGTCTTGCAAAAAGAGGCATGTCGTAGGTCAACACACCGGCGAGGATTATAACAAAGCACGATTTGACACCGTCACAATATTGCATGTACCAATAGTAAAACCCCGATTTGCCAACGACCAAAGTTCATGAGCATGGATTACAATTTGCTCAAAACCGTGACATATGCATGATGCAAAAAATCCGTGTCATTTTGAGACGGTGTCAAATCGTGCTTTGTTATAATCCTCGCCGGTGTGTTGACCTACGACATGGCTCTTCTTGCAAGATCTTTCATATCATTGCTGTGCATGTGTCGTGTCGATAAGATCGTCACGTCTTCTCGCAGAGAGTATTCATTATGTACATGGCTTTGTATTCCACGTTTTTCAGACCGAATGGTAAATTTCCTAAGGGATCTTTTTAATATCTCAACATTAATTAAACAAATTTACAGATATGAATCAATTGGTCTATGTTTCTGATACTTGGAATCAGTACACTCACCATACGGTACGGAGAACGTGTAACTTAATTTCTGTAACTACCGCTGAAGATGGCTGAAAACTGAACCGAAACGTACGGATCGATGTAATGTATCAAAACGACGAATAAATCAGTTATTTCTGATATTACGCACTGTGATCTGCGTCTGACATCTCCCTCATAGCCTTGACTTCTCCTATTTTAATCTCGAGGGTCCTCATATTACTTTATTTATAATTTTGATTTTTCTTTGATAAAATTTTATTATGTTCTTTGAAGGAGTATAAATTCTTCTTTCGAGTACATGATAAAGACTCTTTCTAAAATTTGTACATTTTAAGACTATTATCAAGAAAATATTCTTCCTTAAAGACAACCGTTACTTACTAAAAAAAAAAAAAAATAAATAAATTGAGTAATCGCTTTTTTAAGCAGTACAATTGATATTTTTCTGTGTATGCATGTACACACGTATGTACATACGTACGCACAAAAAATTTTTCTATGTTGTTAGAATATTTTATTTCTATTTAAAAAAGGCGAGAAACTATCATCGCTCAGGACGGGGGCCCGGCGTTATGCGCCGCTCGTGCGTGATCATCGCCGCTTGTAGTAAACAACTGCGGACCGCGGGGCGGCCGCTTCTCGCCGCGCGCTTGGATTTGGCGGTGGGCGGGCTAATACGGCGATTTTTAATCATTAATAACTCATAAACTATTGCGAAAATTGCAAAATGGTACATGACTTTTCGACTCAGTTTGGCTCGCTCTATCTAAATCTGAGAAAAGTACCAAGAATTCAGTTACACCCTGTATGTCGTCACGGACAATTTCCCGATCGAATACGACGGAATATTAGGAGTGGACTTCATAAAGAAGCATCACGCGTCATACAGCTACGAATCAAGCTCAATACAAATAGGGGATAGTACTTTAAAATTGTACCCATATAAAAAGATGATGTTAAAACCACGAAGCGAAACCATAATACAAGTCGCGACCGATAAGAATTCACTAGGAGTAATACAGGCAGAAGAAACCTTGCCAGGAGTGTTCATAGGAAACTGCCTGGTGATGCCCGAAAATTTTCTATGTACGGCGAGCATATTAAATACGACTGAAAAGACGGTCGAAATGCTCATGCCGCAAGTCTCACTAGAAGAATTAGAGCCCGAAGAAGCAGAAGAGATAGAAGTTAACCAAGTAAACCAAACAGAAGAAACAATGCCGCGTAGTGAGAAAGTAGCAAAATTAATACGAACGCAGCACTTGAATGAGGAAGAAAAGAAAGCCATTACGGAGATTTGCAGAGATTTCAGCGATGTTCTACATCTGGAGGGAGAACCACTGACATGCACCGATATCGTCGCGCATAAGATTACCACCAAGGCGGGCAGCGTACCGGTCAACGTCCGACCGTATCGCTTGCCGGAGAAACACAAGGAAGAGGTGAATAGACAAGTAAAAGAGATGTTAAAAGACAATATTATTAGGCCTAGCACGAGCCCATGGAACGCGCCGTTGCTAGTAGTCCCGAAAAAAAGAGACGCGTCAGGAAAACAAAAAATGCGAGTGGTGATAGACTTTCGATTTGTAAACGATCTGACGGGGGGGGGGGGGGGAGATTCCTTTCCTCTGCCCATTATAACAGATATCCTAGACCAACTAGGAAACGCAAAATATTTTACCACGCTAGATCTCGCCTCGGGATACCATCAAATCCCGATGGAAGAAGAAGATAAGGAAAAAACAGCGTTCTCCACCCAATATGGACATTACGAATACAATCGAATGCCCTTTGGACTAAAAAACGCCCCAGCGACATTTCAACGAGTCATAATAGCCATCCTAGCCGGACTCGTAGGACTACACTGCTCAGTATATCTAGATGATATAATCGTGTACGGAGCAAGTTTGCAAGAGCACAATAAGAGACTAATTGAAGTGCTAAAGAGATTAAGAAGATACAATTTGAAACTGCAGCCTAATAAGTGCGAGTTCCTGCGGAAAGAAGTGACATATCTCGGCCAGACTAGAGTCAAGCTCAACAGGGTCTTCTTTCCCCGCTAATTTTTCCAAGCCCGTTCCCTTGGCAGTGGTTTCGCTAGATAGTAGATAGGGACAGTGGGAATCTCGTTAATCCATTCATGCGCGTCACTAATTAGATGACGAGGCATTTGGCTATTTGTATCGCGCCAGTCTGGCGCGTCTTACCGCTTCAGGGCAGTGCGGTTCCTGATAACAACGGGACCTGGCTGAGCGATCCTGCAGATTAACGATTGGATCGCTCTTATGCGCAACAGGTTGCCCAAACAATAATAAGAATACGAGATCCAGCATAACTTTCGTTCTTACTGCCTATCAAATTGACTGGGCCCATCTAGCACTCTTGGCAAGTCCTCCCGCAGGAGGGAAACCCATCTGACTGATCTGCCGCGGGATTCCTGCGTACGGGCTGGAAAAATTATTAAGCAGAGTCCCCAGCTTGGGGAAACGGAGCTTGGCCGGCTTAGTGTAACCGTTTCCGCGGGGAGCCACGTGGAGGCGTCCGCCCGTGCGCCGGGGCGGTCGGTCGCACGGCTCTGCCGCCGTTCGGTGCCCATATATAATTCATATATCCGAACGACTCGCATCACTGATGTCTACGGCAAAAGTGCCAGCATAGCTTAAAATCGGGAGTGTACAAGGCTCCCGAATAAATAAATAAATAAATAAATATTGGGTGGATCCGGTCCCAGACCATCGTTAACATATAAAAAATTACATCAGTGAGCTAGTGCCAAGAGTTTCTAGTCAGCAGTATCGCTGTTGTTAAGGCGCAACGGCGCGTTATAATCCATAAACATATGGAATAGTTTCACTGAGCTCCTGAGCGCTTGTAGTGTCAGCGTTCTCAGCGAGCCTCTGTCTTTAATTTGCAACTTGTGCAGACAGGTGACAGTGTCTTTGGGCATTGCTCCTCTTGTCCCGATCACTATCGGGAGGATCTCACAGTCTTTCGCCCCTAAGTGAGCTTTAAGCGGGGCTACGAGGGACGCATATTTAGCGAGCTTGTCCCTTCTGCCTCTCTCAAGGAGGTCACCATCCTCGTGGCAGATTGTGATGTCAGCCACAAAGACCCTTTCCCGATACTGTATGATCAGGTCTGGTTGGAGATTCCTCAACTGAGGGTCCTGCAATCGTGCCTCTTTCGTTATTGCCGCGCCACGCTGCCCCAAGACGTGGCGCTCTATAAAGTCACGGACGTCATTGTGGCGTTTGATTCGTCCGGACTTAGTGTATATACACTGCCCCAGTATGTGACCTAGCGTCTCAGGCTGCGCCTTGCATTTACGGCACATGACGCTGTTGGTCTTGGCTATTCTGTTGAGCGACACCTTGTTCGCTGCCACGTTCGCTCTCAACTTGAGCGCCGTGATATACCTGGACGGTTTCAGTAAGCCAGGTCGATACAGAAATTCGTTGCCTATCCTGTCATTTTTATAGGCATGCACTCCCTTACCTTGGGAGAGCAATTCCGTCCATTTTTTCCACTCATTAGCTTTGGCTTTGAGTTTATAGCCGTCGATCTGTTTGGTCGACTGTAGTGGCCAGCCAAGTCTGGCTACATGTGCCAGGCGCTTTAACTTGTTCTCCAGCCCTGACGCTACTACTAGGGCTTGTATTGCCGGGTCGCTATTTGTTAAAAAGCGAAACCCAGCCTTTAACGTTGCGGACGTCACAACAATTTCGAGCTTCGGAAAGCCCATGCCGCCATCGCGTTTAGACGCGTATAGCAGACCATCTGCCGTGGACTGTGGAAGGTGCAGATAGTCTTTCACCGCCGTCCTAAGTGTTTGGTCAAGATCTCTTAATTCTGTGGCACTTATAGCGCCCGCGGTGAAGGCATACAGAAAGTGCGGCAACACATACCGCGCCAAGAGCTCAACTTTTTGATGAGGCTTCAGGGGTAGCCTCTTAATTCTTGGGAGCGTGTCCCTGAGCTGTGCGACTGCACGCTTAATAACTACTCCTTCCCATGGAGTAACCTGTATACCCAGGTATTGCATTGACTGCGCAGGGCCGCAGTAGGCGATCTTCTCGCCATTACTATGAATTTCTGGGTCTACCATGTACCAGCTATCTTTGGTGGTAACAATTTCAAAGGCGACACACTTCCCAATCGATAGTGCCATTCCCCATTTAGAAAGGGAACTAACGAGCTCATCCACAAGCCGACTCGCCGCTATTGCGTCCTTCGCAATTAGTATTATATCGTCGGCGAAAGCCAGGCACGATATGCTAAGGCCTTCCGTAATTTGGAAGCCTTCCATCTTTTCAAGTCTGTCAATTATTAGATCCATGCATATGTTAAAAATAAGCGGAGACAGAGGGTCTCCCTGTTTGACACCTCTGCTCAACAATATGTCGAACGTTTCGTTACGACATTTCATGGTCGTTTTGACTCCTTTGTATGAGTCCATTATCATTGCGACCACCTCCTCTGGCAACCCTTGGTTAAGTAAAGCATACTTAATAACTGGGTGCGGAAGGCTATCGAACGCCTTGGCAATGTCCACCTGGGCGGCAACGATTCCTTTGCCCCTTTTTGCTGCTGCGAGAACTTCATTCAGCAGATTAATGTTGTTGTAACAACCCATTTCCGGCACAAAGCCTTTTTGCCGTGCATTCAGGTGGACCACCTCTCTTAGGCGCTGGTCCATAGTGCCCCAATATATTCTGCTTAATATTGAGGAGATAGTAATCGGCCTATAGTTAGCCGCCACAGAGGGATCCTTTCCCTCTTTGAGCAACAGCGTTGTTCTGTTGCAGCGCCACGCGCTTGGTTGCTTCAATGCCAGCATGACCACATTGAAGATTGCATGGAGGATATCTCCTCCCTCACTCCTCATTAAATCTCCCTTACGGAGCCCGTCAGGCCCGGCTGCCACCCTCAGCCGCGTAGATTTGAAACGCTTCAGGATCTCCGCCTTGGAGATAGGATGCAGAATTTCTGCTGGGTTGTACGCCACCGTAGCCTTTCGGTTTACGTGGTCAATATCACATTGACCTGGGCTTCCCCATAGCCCTTCATAGAGCTCCTTGACGCTCTCAACTGATGGACTCACAGAGTCTTCTGTGTCTGACGCTTGAATGTCCGTACCCTCTCTTACCAATTTAGCGAGGATAGCGGGGTTGTTCCTGTACAACTCTTGCGTACGGGCATAAGCTCGGGCTTTGCGCTCACTCCTACCCGAGAGCCCTTTCCGCCGACCCCGGTGCCTTCTGGAGCCACCGCCCGGTTTCCCAGACGCCGGAGCGCGGAACAAACTAATCACCAGCTCGTAGGCTGTGTCCACCTCCTCTTGCGTTATTGCTTGGCCACCTCGTTTTGCCATTAGCAACTGAGTTATATGTTGCTGTGCCTCTACGCCTGCTTGCCGCCATTGTATGGTTGACGCGGATTCTGTAAACTCATAAATATCACGTGGTGTTTCCTCAGCATCTAGGAAAACATCCTCGTTCTCTTCCGCGTCAACGAAAACATCGTCAACCTCCAGTGGTGCACCATCCACTTGTTGATCCTCTTCAGTGAGGGATTCTTGATTTGAAAGTGTACTCTTGAGGCGTTGCTCTCTCCACCTTTTATAGCACGCCTCATTCCTCTTATCCCTTATCTGCTTCAGGGTTTTATCCGGCATAAACGGAACCATAGCTTTCGCTATGTTCCTCTCATCCTTGAGCTCAGCTTCGAGCTCGAGCATCCTACTGATATCCTCCGCAGAGAAGACTCTGCCACGTCCTTGTTCATTCACCTTCGGAGCTGCTTGCTCCGATCTCACTCGGTTTCTTGTTACCGGGTGTGCCAGTCTTTGGTGCTGCGACAGCCCTCGCTGAGTAAAATTCCTGCCGCAGTCGGGGCAGTCGAACCGGCCCTGCTCAACGGTTCGCTGCCCCTCATTTGCCCTGGCTGCTGGGCACTTTGGTAGATGGCATGCGGCCGCATGGTACGACGCATACGGCTTGCCACACCGTTCACATTTATACCTGATGCTCAGGTGAGGGTGCACTTCCCCTATATGCCGGACCTCATCTCTGACAGTGAGAGCCATATATTCGCCCGCTCCAGCTGCGGCGCAATTCTCACACCTTCTCTGGCTGAAGGGGAGCGATAATTCACAGACCTGTGTTTCTTGCCTTGGTTGTCTTCGTATAGCCCCCTGGCCGTGTTCCAGGGGAATGGGGCCGTGTTCCCCATCGTCCGAGGCTTTGCCATTTTTAAATTTAGCGACATACTGGTAAGCCAGAGCGGGTTGCTGGCCCACGACTAGCTGTGTTGCCCTGACGGGAGTGATACCCGCTGGCACCGGTCGAGACCGGCCGAGAGCCCAGGGTATGCTCCCGTTATTACCCTGACGGGAATGAACCCGCTGGCACCAGTAGAACCGGCCGAGAGCCCAGGGCATGTTCTCGTTATTGTTGCCCTGACGGGAATAAGACCCGCTGGCGCTGATCGAAACCAGCCGAGAGCCCAGGGCATGCTCTCGAGTCGCCTGAACCCCGTTAGCTCCCCGGCGAACCGGGTACCCAGCGGACACCAACTTGGAGGTGGGGCAGACTTGGGGCGCAAACAACGGGCTGCGCCCCCTTGTGAACAAGCAACTATGACTCTCAACAAAATCGCTTAAAGCGAAAAGCCCCCGGGACGGCTCAGTGTCCACGGGGGCGGCGTGTTGCTTTTGTCCCTAAACCTCTCCAAATCTCAAAATCCCTTTAAAGCAAAAAGCCCCCGGGATCGGTCGTTAGACCGATCAACCAGGGGCCAATGCATACCATGCACCACGGATCTTGCACCTCCAAAAAAACTCTTAAAGCAAAAAGCCCCCGGGATCGGCCACTAGGGTCGATCAACCAGGGGCTAATGCCTATACCATGCACCACCAGATCTTAGCTCCAAATCATCCGGATAAGGAGAGTCAACAAAAAAAGAGAGCAAGAAGAAGAAGAAGAGCCCGCCTTAAGAGAGTCATAGTTACTCCCGCCGTTTACCCGCGCTTGCTTGAATTTCTTCACGTTGACATTCAGAGCACTGGGCAGAAATCACATAACGGAAAACGGAATCTCGCCAGATCCGTCAAAACTAGAGGCGGTGAAAAACTTTCCGAGACCAACGAAGGTAAAGGACATCCAGGCTTTCGTAGGATTAGCCGGATATTACCGAAGATTCATTAAGGACTTCTCAGCGATCGCCAAGCCACTCACAAAAATAACCAGAAAAGATACCCCATTCGAGTGGAAGGCAGAACAGCAAAACGCATTCGACATTCTAAAAGGAAAACTAACTACAGCGCTAGTACTAAAATACCCAGACTTCTCTCGAGAATTTGTAGTGACGACAGACGCGTCAGATTATGCAATCGGAGCCATATTGTCACAAGGGAAAATAGGCCAAGATCAACCCGTGGCGTATGCGAGCCGAGTACTGTCAAAAGCCGAGCAAAATTACAACACGACGGAGAAAGAGCTATTAGCGATAGTATGGGCGGTAAAACACTTCCGACCGTACGTTTACGGAACGAAATTCACCATAGTGACAGATCATAAATCATTGGTATGGCTGTTTAATGTAAAAGATCCAGGTTCACGATTAATACGATGGAGATTGAAATTAGAAGAGTATGATTACACCATCGTACATAAGGCCGGGCAAGAGAATAGAAACGCTGACGCGCTGAGTCGACATGTGCCGACGGACATCAATAAGATAGAGAAAGAAGAGAACAACGACCAGGAGAGCGAAAGAAAATACACAGAGGAAGAGAAGCAAAACATACTGTACGAATACCACGATGCACCTGTGGGAGGACATCAGGGCGTGGAACGCACCGTAAACAGAATAAGGCTGACGCACAATTGGAGAGGATTAACAAGAGATGTCGAAGAATACATCGCCAAGTGCGAATTGTGCCAGAAAAATAAACTATCGCGAAGAAATAAGGCACCGTTAATAATTACAGACACCGCGAATAAACCGTTCGAAAAATGTGCGCTAGACATTGTAGGACCACTGACGGTGACCGACAACGGAAACAAATACATCCTCACGTTTCAGGATAACTTGTCAAAATTTAGCAAAGCGATACCTGTACCAAATCAAGAGGCAAATACAATCGCGAAAGAATTTGTTACGAAGATCATCTTTGAGTACGGCATCCCAGAAAAAATACTAACAGACAGAGAAACAAATTTCCTGAGCGAGATATTTAAAAGCACGTGCAAGTTATTAAAGATAGAAAAAATTCAGACAACGGCCTATCACCCAGAAAGCAATGGAGCGTTAGAACGCTCCCACAGAACATTAGCAGAGTACCTGCGACACTATATTAACGCGGACCAAACAGCCTGGGACGAATGGACACCGTACGCAATGTTCGCGTACAACACGACGCCGCACACGGCGACCGGGTTTACACCCTTCGAGCTCGTATACGGGCACCGCGCGACACTACCGACGGCACTGTCCCAGCCGCCGAAACCAACGTACACGTATGACGATTACGTGCAGGAATTAAAAGAAAAATTACGCGCAACGCAACGAGTTGCTAAGGCGCACTTGAAGGACGAAAAAACAAAAGCCAAAGAGACGTACGACAAGAAGACAAAAGAAATCAGTTTCCGGGTAGGAGATAAAGTGCTAGTGCATGACGAGACGGTACGTAGGGGGAGATCGAAGAAATTAGAATCCCCGTGGATAGGACCGTATGAAGTGATCGAAAGACATTCCGACGTTAATTACACGATAAAAAGGGAAGAAAAACGACGCGAGTGCACGTAAACCGATTAAAGCACTTCGTAGAGCAATAAAAGCAGCGCAAAAAGACGAAATAAGCAATAGTGCGTAAGCGATAGAAATAGGTAAATAGGTAGGATTAAAAGAAGAGGTATTTACCGAAAATTAAGTACGGCGAACCATCCGCACCACTCGGCGACCGGTGGCCACGTCCACGGAAATCTCCAGGGGAAAAATGGGCCTCCAGGCGCCCGGACGGCCCACCTCCGCGTAGGGGGGAGGGGGCGACATAGGCCCCGCACCACTAGCCCCCGCAGCACAGCCGGCACAAGGCGCGGCACGCACTCGAATTGCGCCCGCACGCGCCGCACGCAGCCAATACGTGCGCCAACACGCGTCGCACGTCGACGGCACGAAAAACAAGTCACACTGGGAACATCTCATTTTTAATGCGCTCGAAACAAAGATTCACAAGCGACTAAAAGCGCGAAGACAATTCGTAGGTAGAGATATAATAAAGCCAAGATAAAAAATTCGGAGAAAAGTAACTCGAGTCCTTATCTTACAGGACGCTGATCGTCGTTCAGCACTTCGCGAAAAAAGCGAAACCCGAGACAGCACCATCATACGAGGTGCGACGATTCAGCAACGAGCCGGGAATTTACTTTGAAAAAACCGGACAATTACAACAGGTAGAAGCTATCTGGAAACTAGCGATCAGAATAGATGTAACAGCTCTAGGAAACCGATACCACCAACTTCAAGAGTTCATGCAGCAAACCGAGGCGTTATGCGAAACCGTCCTAGCGATGGACACACAGCAGATGTGCAAAAATATCCTCCGTACGATAGAGAAAGAAAACGGAAAATTAACGCAACTATTAATGCGATTACAAACAATATATAAGACGAACGATAATAAACGTGGTCTAATAGACGCGATCGGCACGATCAGCAAAACGCTGTTCGGCACGATGGATGCCGACGACGCGAAACACATACAGGAGCAGCTTGAACTGATACAAAATCAGCAACAGACTCTACGGCACACCGCAAAAAATCAATTAAAGGTGATAAATGCCACTATAGGCCACATGGAGGCGTTAGAAAAATCGTTATACTACAACGAACAACTGCTGACGAACGTCACGACACGGATGCAGCAGGAAATAGCCAAGTTCGCGAGAAGAGAAGAAATAGACGAACAGTTATTAATACTAACCGCAATTACGGAAGATCTAATAGAAGACGTGAAAGATACAATAGACTATCTCACCTATTCGCGAGAAGGAATCATACTCACTCGACTATTGCCGATAGAAAAAATAATAACGGAATTAAAGGAAGCAACGTCACAACTGACGAGAGGGTCTCATTTCCCATTCAAAATTAGAATAGAAAATTGGAACGATATACAGAGTTACGTTGAAATTAACGCCTATTACGATAACCCGAATATTTATACGATAATTAAATTTCCCGTGGTAGCATACCCCATGTATGAAATAATAAAACCGACACCATTACCCATGTATAACCACGCGAACCTTTTTACATTCCTAAAAGTTACCCACCACATACTAGCGATAGATAAGGAAAACCATATACCGTTAGAGGAGCGTGATTTAAACGATTGTAAACGAAGCGGAACAAAATACATTTGTAACCGAAATTACCCGGTATACTTCATAAAAGCCGACGCGCCATGCGAGGTACAAGTCTATGTAAAGGCGCCAGGATATATAAACACATGCGAGATAAGACAAGTACTGTCAAACGTGACTCTATGGATAACGCTAACCGAACCGCAATCGTGGCTGTTTTCAACACCGAAAAAACAACAACTAACGATCCAGTGTAATGATCAGGCGGAGCAAAAATTTGACATCGTGAGAACAGGGAAAATAAACATAAATGACAACTGTAAACTAATTGTAAGTACACCAGACATCATGATCAAAACCAAAAGACACACGAACGCGGGACAAATACAAATGCACCTAGCAGATTTTAACTTAACCATAGCGAGGGAAAATAAACACCCTGACGACCAAGAGAAAAAAGAAATTAGGTTAGAACCCGTAATTAGAAACCCTAACGAACTAATGGAATTAAGCTCCAACCTAAACGATATAAATAAAGAAATAGATAAGTCACAAAATAGTGTACTAAACAATCCCTATATTATGTATCCCGTAGGATCGACACTAACAATCATAGTTATACTTAGCGCGATAGGAATAAGCATCTGCGCCGTAAGAAGAAATAAGATACGAGCGAGCGCCGGGCCGCGCATACAGAACGACCCAGCGATGCTATATTAGAAGATAAGAAAATGTAATCGCCACAAAGAATAAAGAGAATAAAACACCCGATAGAAATAAATTAGAAGATAAGAAAATGTAACCGCCAAAAATAATAAAACGAATACACCGTCCTACTAGAAATAGAAGTAAGATAAGCAACGAAACATATTGTAACGAAAACTACCGACCGTAGTTTCCTTCTCTCAAAGAGGGAGGGATGTTGCGGCCCCGATTACGACATTAAGTAATAAAACGATAATGTATAAACATATGGAATAATATAAGGTTAAGAAATAATATAACATCAAGAAGGCCGCCCGAGTTACGATAAGCCCCGTCAGCGAGATTGGGAGTTGCGCGACCGGCCTAGATCCGATCGTGCAACTCAGCATTAACGAAGGACAGACGGAAGATACAAAAGGAAGCGCGAGGAGACGACAGGAGGATCAGTGGAGTCGGGCAGGCGACTAGTCGCGTATTAAGTTGTAAAGCAGTCATCTGTGATTAAACGTATTTTATTCAACGAAAAGAGTTATCTATTGCCGCATCCTTCCCGAATTCCGAACCCCGTGCCTGTCCTGTAACGGGGCACAACACTGTTGTTCTCGTTGTTCTTATCTATATAGCTTAGCGTATTAATACCTGACATAAATAAAAAGTATATTATTATTTCATACCCAGCAAACACAGTAATCACCGAGTGCGTAATTTGATAGCAAATTGTCGCCAAGATGGCAACAAATTCGGAATTTGATGCCATCTTGGCGGCAATTTGCTATCAAATTACGCACTCGGTGATTACTGTGTTTGCTGGGTACATGCGATAAAATAACCATTATGGTTCATAATATTAGCTAAACGGATTCTGTGTCGTTCTCGTTGTTCTTATCTATAGCGTATTAATATCTGGTATAAGGAAAGACTCTTGGATGATAGACCGATGTCAAGTTTTCCACAGTTATATTTATTTCTCTTAATGCCAAGAGAAAGCGACCAAGGATACGTAATTTGGCACGAATCATGTCGTGCTAGTGTTGAGATTTGTATTTCAGGCATAGTTTATTTGCATACAAAATGAGTAGTTCGTCAAATCTAATGGCACGTGTAACATCGTCTTCCCTCATAACAGGAAATACTACTGTTCTTAATACATCACTTGCCGATGGATGTAATCGACACGTAACTCGTCCCATGATCATAACGCACCGATTTTTTGTAAATTTTTTTTCAAAACACCGTCGAGAGTGGTGACGTATTGTTGATTTTGCAAAGTGAGTTTTGCATTTTGCACAAGCAGTATAATCTGTAGCGATTCTGTTATATTTTTCATTAGGACGTCTACACATAATAAGTTGTCCGTTATTTACTTCAGAGTTCGTATTAAATTTAAAATTGCCATTTTTCCGCAAAATATCGATAATTTTCCTTCTTTCTTGATTCTTCTTGGGTAAGATAGCAAATTTTTTTACCTCCGGTTCTCCGGTATCTGTGTATTCTTTCTAACTGCACCTTCTTTATTATTTGCTATGTTTCTTATCAAATGTTATTTTAACTTTTCTTGTGTCAAGTGTTAAATACATATATACTTAAAATACATATATACTTTAAATATAAACAATGTTACTTTCTTTATCTCAATGTAAATTTTTTCTTTATCCACTTTTTTTCTTTGTCATATTAATGTTAAAGTATTATTTTCTATACATACATTAACTGAATAGCAACGTAAATATTTATTCAATTTTCTAACATACACGTTGACAGTATAATATTGTAGTTTCCTCATTAAACAAATTTAATAAATGAGCGTTGATGGATCTATCAAATTATGTTCAACGTTATTGAAATCTATAATATTCTCCGTTATTGAAATCTATGATGTGATATAATTATCAACGTTTATTTAATAAATTTTTGTTTTTATTGAAAAAACAATGATTGTGTACTGTCAACGTGTATGTTAGAAGATTGATTCTTTATGTTGCTATTTAGTTTAATAATATATGTATAAAATTCCTATCATCTGTATCATCTTTACAAACATATTAATTTGTACATAAAGCAGACTATGGATTTTTGGTTTAAGTTACATATACATTATTTAAATGACGTGATGTAAATAATATATTACGATGCATTCCGTAGTAAATTTACAAAGATTATTTTAAAATACATACACAAATTAGCTAGCTAGAAATATAAATGTTTTATGCATTCTGCAAACATGCATTGAGACTTAAACGCATATTGATTTTTCAATACACAAAGCAACTAGATTAGTCACAGCACTGATGACGATACCATAACATTTCACAAGATTCTAAAAGCGGAGACAATAATAGTAAACTCTCGCTTAACGAATCTCATGCTTTGTAAATGGATTTTCTCTGGATACTTGACGATGGATAAAGACATCTAAAATCCTTTTTGTCAGTTACCATGGATGCACAAGATAGTTTGCTCTGAGCTTCTGTAAAAATAAAATTTATATTAAAAATTGATAATTAAAAAAAATTTCTCATATTGAAGTGTAAAGATGAGCACAAAATGTCATCAAAAGCTTATTATTTAAAATAACTAATTCTAAACATTTTTTATATGATTGTGTGATACCTTTCAGTATGCAAAAACATGATTTGAAAAGTTGAGATGGTCGTCCAACATTATGTAACATAAAGAGTGATTACATATATTATATATATGATACATCCTGATATTCTTGCAAAGCAGAGCTTGACTGATTTGTACCTTGTAAAGTTTATAATATGGCTACGTTTACACGGTGGCTTATAATCCAGTTTAATAATTATCGTATACCATATCCGATCCAAAATTTTTCTTTTTTGATCATAATGATCATTTAGACGTGAGCCTTTTTTGATACTACAACTTTAATTTTTAGTATAGTACATGAATGTAATCAAAAATTTATTCAAATGTTTAGAATATCAAAATAGGTTCATATATTTAAATGATCGTTATAATCAAAGGAAGACAAATTTTGGATCAGATAGTATTTTAGCAGTAGTTATTAAACCGGATTATAAGTGTTTAAAAACGTAGTCTATATGTAATCACTCTTTTCAATATATTGGACGACCTTCTCATCTTTTCTAGTAATATTTTTGTATACTGAAAGGTGTCACATAATAAATATAGAGGGGAAATTTAGAATTATTTATTTTAAATAAGTTCTTGACGATATTTAATGTTCAATACGAATATAAGATGCATCTTATTGAAAATGTTAATAAGAAATTGGTAAGTATTAAAATATTCATGAAGTTTGATGTAGGCTTATAACTTTATTTATTATTTAGGAATTTTTTCTATAAATCCATTTTTCATTTTTTAGGTTGCTTTGGACGCTTTCGTGCTAAAAGCATTAATTTATCCTCATTGCTCATTATATGTTGAAGAAAAATAGACCAATATTTTTAATACGAAAGCGTTCAAAGCAAACGCAGCCTTAATATATTTTAAAATATGAGTTCGAATTGATTGGTAATATAGAAACTGATAATTATTATCTATCCTGAAATTAAACTCCTGCTTCTATCAAAGTAAATGATTAATTTCATAGCAAATAAACACCGTTAACCTTCATTAAAATGTCTTTCTCCCAAGCAAATGTTTGCCGTGCAGCAAGAAGCGACGCGGTAGCCAATAAACTCCTCGATCTTACGAAAAGGCTCATATTGATTGGCTACCACGTTGTTTCTTGCTGCGCGGCGAGCATTTCGCGCAAGTGTCAAGAGCCAATAGTGAAACTGCTTCCCTTTCTTCTTCTGTTTCTTCACGCAATGGCCGCGTTCAGCAGACACAACTGTTGAGTTCGTCTTATCAACACTCTGCGTTGATTGGTTGGTTCTAAAAGTAAGAGCCAATCACGTTCGACTGCTACTGAGCGGCTTGGTCTGCTGAACGCGCCCAATCTTCACGTAACGTTCACGCAGCTCGCGCCTGACCATTAGCTGCAGTCTTTGTCCGCCATGAGCATGAGGAAGTGAGGTGCTCGTGAGTGCGCGTTAGTTTTAGGATATAGGAAGATATTTATATAAGTGGGCAGATCCATTACTTTTCGACCAAAGGTTGCGGGGGTGGGTCACCGATTTTGATGCCGATTTTTTCCTCGAAAGTACACTAGAAAAGGAGATGATCCTGAAAATTTGAGCCCGATTCGATCAAATCCGGCCGCTGGAGAATTTTTTGAATTTTGAAAAAAGTCGATTTTTCAGTCATTTTCAAAAATTTATATCTCAGCTTCTATATAACTTAGAGACTCGTTTGAGGCCGCATTCTTTTCTGTAAACCCTCTACTTTTAAGGAAAAAATTGGTCATTGGTTTACACTCAAGTCCGGCTTCACGGCGAGCTGCTAACTAAACCACTGTTTTAGAGAAATTTTGCCTATTTTTGAAATGCTGTCATATCTACAGTTTTCGAAGTAGAGGGTTGATCAGCAGCAGATATTTTTTGTTCAGGTATACTCTGAAGAAATCTGCCCACTTTTTACTTGATTGCTTCTATTTCGTTAAGTTATGGCCATCTAAAGCCGATCGATTTTCGAAAAATCGCCATTTTCAGATAGCCAGAACTTTTTTCTTTCAACTCGAAATCCTTTGAAATTTTCAGGGAATATACTTCATTATATCCTTAAACAACCCTGAAAATTTTAATTTTGGAATAGAAGTGGTTTCCGAGTTATGAAGTTTTTAAAATGTCAACTTTTCGATTTAATATGACATTTTTTGTGGTTTTATCAATTTTGTAAATTTAATGTAAATAATTGATATTTTTCGGAAAATATATTCGAAAATAAGGAGCAAAACGGATTGTTTGAGAAAATTGAGGGAAAAAATTAATATTTTTTATTTTGATTTATTTGTTTAAATTTTTTAAAAAGTAAATATTTGTTCATTTCTTTTAATAATATGTTGAATACAAATTTCCAAAGTATTTGAGAACTATCATGTCATGTTTAGCAAATTATACTTTGCTCATAATTTACCGCCAGTCTATTATAATCAAAATAAAAAATATTAATTTTTTCCCTCAATTTTCTCAAACAATCCGTTTTGCTCCTTATTTTCGAATATATTTTCCGAAAAATATCAATTATTTACATTAAATTTACAAAATTGATGATAAAACCACAAAAAATGTCATATTAAATCGAAAAGTTGACATTTTAAAAACTTCATAACTCGGAAACCACTTCTATTCCAAAATTAAAATTTTCAGGGTTGTTTAAGGATATAATGAAGTATATTCCCTGAAAATTTCAAAGGATTTCGAGTTGAAAGAAAAAAGTTCTGGCTATCTGAAAATGGCGATTTTTCGAAAATCGATCGGCTTTAGATGGCCATAACTTAACGAAATAGAAGCAATCAAGTAAAAAGTGGGTAGATTTCTTCAGAGTATACCTGAACAAAAAATATCAGCTGCTGATCAACCCTCTACTTCGAAAACTGTAGATATGACAGCATTTCAAAAATAGGCAAAATTTCTCTAAAATAGTGGTTTAGTTAGCAGCTCGCCGTGAAGCCGGACTTGAGTGTAAACCAATGACCAATTTTTTCCTTAAAAGTAGAGGGTTTACAGAAAAGAATGCGGCCTCAAACGAGTCTCTAAGTTATATAGAAGCTGAGATATAAATTTTTGAAAATGACTGAAAAATCGACTTTTTTCAAAATTCAAAAAATTCTCCAGCGGCCGGATTTGATCGAATCGGGCTCAAATTTTCAGGATCATCTCCTTTTCTAGTGTACTTTCGAGGAAAAAATCGGCATCAAAATCGGTGACCCACCCCCGCAACCTTTGGTCGAAAAGTAATGGATCTGCCCAAGTATATATATAGAGAGAGAGTGTTATATAAATTATATAATTTATATAAATTTATTATAAATATGTTCGCGTTAATAAAATTTTATGATAATTTTTATTACGTGTGCAAATCTAATCGAATAAAAAGGACGAAAAATGGTACAAAAGCTAGATATAGCGATGGACGAAACTACGCAGCAATTATTATAGCAAAAAATGGTAAGTGGAATATTTTAATATTAGTTTCTATTTTGGTTAATTGGTTTTTCCGGTAATAAACTCGAACGCAGACATATCAGGCACACACTCTTTATTTTGAACACGACGTGATAAACGTACATGCAAGAAGAAGGGCGAGGGAACAGAAAAACCGGAACTTAAGTAGAGCCAACCTACAAGGTTTGCCAATATAAGAATGATAATTTTTAGGTAGATGGCGATACATACATAGAGAGTTAAGTTGATTTACTTTAACACTTCCCCGTAAACTTAACTAACAAACAAAAAGGGGTTACTAAACGAACTAGATTAAATAGTAGATTAAATACAAAGTCCAATTTTAGAACACATAGCTTTAAACTTAATAGGACTTAAAGGTTTAGTAAACATATCTCCTAGTTGATTCTCAGAACGCACGAACTCGACATCAATATCACCCTTTTGATAAAGTTCCCGAACAAAGTAATAACGAACTTCAATATGTTTGGATCTTTTGTGGAATTCGTAGTTCTTGACAAGTTTGATTGCACTTGCGTTATCGACAAATAGAGTAGGTATACTTTTGGTTCCACCAATTTCAGCCGACAATCTTTTAAGCCACACTAATTCTTTGGCACCCTCGCTGGCAGCAACAAATTCGGCCTCAGTAGTCGAAAGAGAAACCGATTTCTGCAACTGAGAAGTCCATGATACTGCTGTACCATTAATAAGCGAGACGAAGCCATTCGTTGATCGTCGTGTTTTGGTGTCTCCTGCGAAATCAGCGTCGGAATACGCATGTAATCCATCACCAGTAGAAGTGTAGAGAAGACCCAGGTCAGAAGTACCGCGAAGGTACCGGAAGATGCGTTTAACGGAGACCCAGTCGGATGCAGTAGGTTCAGCCATTGATCGAGCAACCTTCGAGACTGAATATGCCAAGTCTGGACGAGAAGCGCAGGCCAAATACAATAAAGATCCCACTGCTGAACGATATGGAATTGAATCGTCAAGAGCACCATCAAGCGATTTGTCTAATTGTTGATTGTCAGCAGGTGTCTTTATCGAATTGCAGTCAGCCATGCCGAAACGTTGTAGAATCTTCTCAATGTATGCTCGTTGCGAAACGAAGAATCCAGATTCACGTTGTTCGATTTGCATTCCCAAGAACGAGTCGAGAGAACCTATCGTGATTCTGAACTCTGAAGTTAGCAATTTTAGAAACGAGTCGATTGTTTTTTGCGTCGTTCCCGCGATAAGACCATCATCAACGTAGACTACGACTATCAATATTTCTGCTCCGATTTGTCGAATGTAAATACAAGGATCTGCCGTTGACCGTGTGAATCCATTCTTCTCCATAAACGAGTGGAATTTGTCGTTCCAGCGACGGGACGATTGTTTTAAACCGTATAACGATTTCTTCAGACGGCAGACACGATCGGTCCCATCTTCAAACCCTTGTGGTTGAGTCATGTAGATTTCGGTATCGATGTCACCGTATAAAAACGCAGTTTTCACATCGAATTGGCCAAGGACGAGTTTTTCTTTAGCTGCAGTCGCGATGACGGCCCGAATGGAGTCGTAACGAGCAACCGGACTAAAAGTCTCATTGTAATCAACTCCCGCACGCTGAAATACGCCGCGAATGACTAGACGAGCACGGTACCGATCAACTGAACCGTCTGGTTTGTGTTTCACGCGAAGTACCCAACGATTGATTGGGGAGCGTCCCGTTTGACCACGTTAACATTGACCACGGTCCCGATTGACCACGTTGATATTGACCACGTTGCAATTGACCACGTTGCGATTGACCACGTTGATATTAACCATGTTGTGATAGACCACGGTTTCGATTGACCACGGTCCCGATTGACCACGATCTCGAATAATTTATAAAGTGAGGCTTACGTGCATAGGGGGGGGGGGTGCAGGGGGGGGGCGAAGCCCCCCCCCGCTCACGCATAAAGCGAAATACATCTCCTACCCGGGCACGCCGAAGGCGTGTCCATGGGGGGGGTGCGGGGGGGGCGAAGCCCCCCCTGCCCACCCGTCAACCCAACCCACCCGCCCAGTGCACAGGGGGGGTGCAGGGGGAAGGCGGGAGCCCCCCCCCCGCCCACACTTCTAGGTTTACTCACACAATGGGGGGGTGCAGGGGGGGGGCGAAGCCCCCCCGCCCACACATGCTCTGGGAAAGATGTTTTGATGCACTTTATGATGTCGGCCGTTGACGCCGACCTTACAGGGCTGGCTCTAGGAACCTGGTAGACGTGATTCCGGATCTTGTTCTCGGGGAAGGTGTCTACGTACTAATTTCGCTTTCCCGAATAGTGGGTTTGACGCCGACCCCATTTTAGCGTGTACTAGGTGTCTGTCAACGCGTACATTATACTTCGTCTTGAAGAAGACGTCTGCGTGCCGAATTCTCCTATCGTCGACGCTACATTGACGCCGACCTGACTACAGTGTTTATAGGTGTCAGATAACCAATTGAGCCGACTTCTCCTCGTGGAAGACGTCGGGATTTCGTTTTCCTAAACGCGTACTCGGATTCTGATATATTATATAGAATCAATGGGGACCGTGGTCAATCGGGAACGTGGTCAATCGGAACGATGGTCAATCGGGACCGTGGCCAATCGAGACCGTGGTCAATCGGGACCGTGGTCAATTGGGACGGTGGTCAATCGGGACCGTGGTCAATCGGGACGGTGGTCAATCGGGACCGTGGTCAATCGGGACCGTGGTCAATCACAACGTGGTCAATATCAACGTGGTCAATCGCAACGTGGTCAATTTCAACGTGGTCAATCGGGACCGTGGTCAATCGGAACGGTGGTCAATCGGGAGCGTGGTCAATCGGGACGGTGGTCAATCGGGACCGTGGTCAATCGAGACCGTGGTCAATCGGGACCGTGGTCAATTGGGACGGTGGTCAATCGGGACCGTGGTCAATCGGGACGGTGGTCAATAGGGACCGTGGTCAATCGAGACCGTGGTCAATCGGGACGGTGGTCAATCGGGACCGTGGTCAATCGGGACCGTGGTCAATCACAACGTGGTCAATATCAACGTGGTCAATCGCAACGTGGTCAATTTCAACGTGGTCAATCGGGACCGTGGTCAATATTAACTTGGTCAAACGGGTGCCACTCAACGATTGTCGATAGCGCGCTTACCCGGCGGCAATGGCACCAGATCCCATGTGTCATTTTCATCGAAAGCGTTCATTTCTTCTTTCATTGCGCTCAACCACTTGTCCGAATTGCGACTCTTCATGGCGTCGTTAAAGTTGGTTGGCTCGAGATCCTCGCGAACAGCTTCTGTCAAGCATGCTATGGCACTGTTCACTTGGGAACTATGAGGTTGATAACCCATTTCGTAGTCATCAAATCTTGCGGGCGGACGAACTGTACGTGCGGAGCGCCGAACCTGGTCCTGAATTTCATCTTCTTCGGATGAATCGTCGGCGGTACTATAGGAGCTCGAATTGCTGGTTTCTTGGGGGTCACCGGTCTCAATATCTTCAGGAGGAGATGCCTCAGTCTCAATATCTTCAGGAGAAGATGCCTCAGTCTCAATATCTTCAGGAGGAATGTTATGGGCTTCCCCGTCTCGATTAGCCTTCTCACACTGATTTTCACATTCGAGGTAGACTTTGTTGTTTGTTGTGCATATTTTCTCTGGACGAAAGTCAACATCGCGCGATTTCACAATACGATGCTTTGACGGTACCCATACCTTGTATCCGTCTTTGTCGTTAACGTAACCCACGAAGTAACCGAGATCTGCTTTGTCGTCGAATTTAGAGCGAAACTTCTTTGGGATGTTCACGTAGCACTCAGATCCGAAAATTCGCAAGTAATCAAAACTGTCAAATGTTTTGCCGGTCCACAACTCGAGCGGTGCCTTACCGTGAACACTTGACTTTCCTGTGCGGTTGATCAGATATACTGCCGTGTCACAGGCATGAGCCCAAAATGATTTTGATAACTCACTGACCGAAAGCATCGAACGAGCCAGTTCAGTAACGTGTCGGTTTGATTGTTCCGCGACGCCATTTTGTTCAGGCGTATATGGACACGAAGGACGAAACTCTATACCGCGCTTTTGTAATAATGTCAACACTTTAGCACAGTCAAATTCAGTACCGCAGTCCGAACGGAGAGTTTTCATTTTATGTCCTGCGGTATCACACTCATTTAGAAACGTTTCTAGGCGTAGCTACTTCTGATTTTTCTTTCATGAAAAATATACGAACGTAACGAGAATAGTCATCTTTGAAAACCACGTAGTACCGAAAACCGTTGAGCGAATCGACCGACATCGGACCATTTACGTCGGCATTAATCAACTCGCCGACGCCTTGCGGACGATCTCGACGCGGATGAAACGGTTTGCGATGTGATTTACCGAGAACGCAACCATCACAGAAGGACGCGGCGTCAGAACACTTAACCGATATACCTACACGGGATAGTACATCGCGCACATGACGTTTATCTTGATGGCCTAATCGTTCATGCCATCCTTGCAGTACTTCTTCGGTTGAAGCTAGGTTAGTTTCCATGGGCGAATCCGGAGCACGAACGCGCATATTCATGACGTACACAGGACCGACGAGTTCACCGGTCGCGACGAGTTCACCATCGTATCGAATTTTTACACCATCGAAATCGAACGTAATGTCATTTCCGTATTTAACAGCTTGTCGAATAAAGAAAAGTTGATGGCGAGCCTCAGGTACATACCAGACGTCATTCATTGAAGCATGCGTCCATTTATCACCTATGCGCATCTCGACGTTAATTTTACCGGACCCATAAGCCAGAATATAATCATTTCCGGCTGTCTGGATGCGTTGCGGGATCGGAAACTTCTCAAACGTGACGAAGTGTTGTTTGTTTGCCGACATATGATGTGTTGTACCGGAGTCCGAAATCCAGGATTCAGCAGGGACGAAGTCTGTATTGACTGCCAGGCCGGTGGCAAAAAAACGTACCTGGCTTGCTATCCTTTTTCGAATCGGCTTCGGAATTATCTTTGCCGGAGTTGGCTTTGGTTGCATTTTTCTGCTCTGCTTGCAGACGTTTCTGACAATTGGCGATGATATGTCCGACTTTCTTGCAATATAGACATGAACGTTTTTCTTTCTTATGTTCTGTCGACGACGAATCTGATTTGTTTTGCTTCTTCTTCTGTGAATCCTTTAATTTAGATTTTGCGTAGAAAGCGCCAGACATCTGCGATGTTCCATGCGACGCGACCGAACTTTCAATCGAACGCAAATTTTCAATCAGTAGCTTCGTCGTTTGCTCACCTTCCGGAACGCGATACCAAGTTGAACGATAATACTGATACTCAGGACCAAGCGTTTTGAAAATACGATGGTGAAGCAGCGATAACGGAAGTGTGGCATTCGGATTACTTTTATGTAATTCATTAAGAATGTCGTCGAATACATTAGCTAACCTCGATGTATGTTTTGTAACGGAAGTAGCGTCATCCTTTGTCATCTCGAAGAAGCTGTCGAGTAATGTATATAACCTTTGCAGAGACGACTGTTCAAATACTGACACCAACGTATCCCAGATTTCCTTTGCGTTAGTTTTCTTGCGGACGTGAATGGCGGCTTCTTCGTCGAGCGTCGTACCGATTATTCGAGCTGCGCGTGCGTTGTCTCGTTGCCAGCGTCGGTACACTTCCGACGGTTCCTCGGTGCCCTGTGGCCCATCCGGACACGGTCGCGTGCCATCGACGATCGAATAAAGACACTGTTCTTTCAAACATAGTTCGATTTGCCATTTCCATGTTTCCCACTGTTCATCACTTGCTAGCTTTCGGATGCTTGCCACAACGCGACTGCCGTCGTCGACGTGTTGTTGCACGGGGTCGGCCATTTTCTTCACAGTTCCCGTATCTAAATGCCGATTTGCGCGTTATCACCGAAAAACGAACGCGAATACAATTTCAACGCGCAGTGGAAGCGTGCTGGGCCCATAACCTATTTTGATTAATTGGTTTTTCCGGTAATAAACTCGAACGCAGACATATCAGGCACACACTCTTTATTTTGAACACGACGTGATAAACGTACATGCAAGAAGAAGGGCGAGGGAACAGAAAAACCGGAACTTAAGTACAGCCAACCTACAAGGTTTGCCAATATAAGAATGATAATTTTTAGGTAGATGGCGATACATACATAGAGAGTTAAGTTGATTTACTTTAACAGTTTCATAATATTGCTATTACTTAATATTATTAGGGCCAACTTCGTCACCGTCGGATAACTGTATTGGCCAGTCTACAATGAGTCGTTAGTCAGATGTCGGAAGAAATAGTCATAAGCATATTGTGAGGTAATCGGAAGTCTGTAATCGGTGATCGTAAGAGATGGCATTTGGCCAATCGCTTACGATCGCCGATTACAGACTTCCGATCGCCTTACGATACGTTTATGACTTTTTCCGACTCTCTTCCGACATCTGACTAACGACTCATTGTAGACTGGCCATATCCTTCGGTTAACCTCACTCTTCATTTTTTTCTAACTGCCCCTTCAGAAACAGATGAAGAGTGAGATTAAACGAAGGATCGGTTACGGCGTTAGTGCCTCCGCACAAAACTTTCGTATGGTAACGTAACGTAGATCAACGCATAAGAAACGTATTGACGTATAACGCCGTAACCGATACGTTTTTTGTGCATTGACCCACGTTTCGTTACACTACGTTAAGTCTTGTGCGGAGGCTCTTATACCTTTCTTGTGCGTTGATCTACGTTACGTTACGTTACCATACAAGAGTTTTTTGCGGAGGTTCTAACAAGTAAGGCCGTTATTTTTATGTTATTTTTTTTGCAATGAATTACGAAAGTAACAGCATTTAAATTAGGGGTTGTGCACAATAAAAGGAATAAGAAACAGGAATAGAGAACAGAAAATTGAGGATTGATCATATATGTATCTTAAAACAAGGTAAAAATTACAAAACTATACAGATTTACATCTATTCATTTTTTAGCTTGTTTCAAGATACATAATGATCGACCCTCAGTTCTCTGTCGCCTTTGCTATAAGTTTTTATATATTTACATTATATTTATTTTATAACCTTATGAATTATTATTATTAAGACAAAATTACAAAGAAGTAACAGTTTATTAGTTTTTGAATAAAGTTTAATAACGGTAACAATGTGATTGTCCACGATATATTCAACTAGGAAAGTAAATACAATTAATCATACATTTTTTTGACATTACAGATAACAAAGATATATTACATGAAATAAAGAATAATATTTTAACAAATAAACCACATATACTATGTAAAAGAAGTGATTTTCCAACATTTTGTGGTAAGTTTAGCTAATATTATGAACCATATCTGTAACAGTTATTTTATCGTATGTATGAAATAATAATATACTTTTTATTTATGTCAGGTATTAATACGATAAGCTATATAGATAAGAACAATGAGAACAACAGTGAATCTGTGATTCTAACCAAAGATTCTAATAATGAAGAGACGACTGTTGACGCATTAAATACATGTTACGATAAGGAATCTGTGATGCTAACGAAAGACTCTAATAATGAGGAGACGACTGATGACGCATTAAATACATGTTGCGATAAGGAATCTGTGATGCTAACCAAAAACTCTAATAATGAGGAGACGACTGATAACGCATTAAATACATGTTATGGTAAGTTTAGCTAATATTATGAACCATATATGTAATAGTTATTTTATCGTATGTATGAAATAATAATATACTTTTTATTTATGTCAGGTATTAATACGATAAGCTATATAGATAAGAACAACGAGAACAACAGTGAATCTGTGATTCTAACCAAAGATTCTAATAATGAGGAGACGATTGATGACGCATTAAATACATGTTGCAATAAGGAATCTGTGATGCTAAACAAAGACTCTAATAATGAGGAGACGACTGATAACGCATTAAATACATGTTATGGTAAGTTTAGCTAATATTATGAACCATATATGTAATAGTTATTTTATCGTATGTATGAAATAATAATAGACTTTTTATTTATGTCAGGTATTAATACGATAAGCTATATAGATAAGAACAACGAGAACAACAGTGAATCTGTGATTTTAACCAAAGATTCTAATAATGAGGAGACGACTGATGACGCATTAAATACATGTTGCGATAAGGAATCTGTGATGCTAACCAAAGACTCTAATAACGAGGAGACGACTGATAACGCATTAAATACATGTAATGGTAAGTTTAGCTAATATTATGAACCATATATGTAATAGTTATTTTATCGTATGTATGAAATAATAATATACTTTTTATTTATGTCAGGTATTAATACGATAAGCTATATAGATAAGAACAACGAGAACAACAGTGAATCTGTGATTCTAACCAAAGACTCTAATAATGAGGAGACTACTGATGACGCATTAAATACATGTTATGGTAAGTTTAACTAATATTATGAACCATATCTTTAATAGTTATTTCATTGTATGTATGAAATAATAATATACTTTTTACTTATGTCACATATTAGCACATTAGGTGTAATCTTTGTGGATGAATATGGACAGATAAAGAATATTATGAATATTACTGCGATATTGAAGGAAAGTCTGATGCTACATATACATGTAATATAGTTGAAAATGATGATATCGCAGGCAAAGATGTAAATGTTTCTCTCTCTGGTATGTAACATTAATTATATTATAATTCACATGTTGTCGAGTAGAATACTGTCAACTCAAATTTCGATTTTGAGTTAAGCTTACAAAAAATCTCTGTGAACCTAGCATCTCCACCACTAGAAACAAGTTTGGGATATGCCATAATTAAGTATGGCATAATTATTAATTTGGTGCTCATTTATTGCTCTAGTCTCGAATTTTGTGCTCCTTGGTAATTTGCAGGAAATAAGTAGCAAAAGTGGAGGTGTTGGTTTTACATTAAGCTAGCATCCCCACTCCTGGAAAACAAGTTTAAAGTACTGTAAACAAAGAAATTGATATGCCAGAATTTTATGTTAATTATGTGCTTTCAAAATATCCTTACCCGGAGAATTTGGTGCTCGTTGTTTAACATAAAAAAAATCCATAAAGAATATGGTCACGACAGAAGTAAAGTGTATGAAACAAATTAGTTGCCGGATCGAATTTGGTCTTAAAATAACACTAAAGTTATGTGCTTTTAAAATATGCAATTCCGAAATTTGGTGTTTGTTGTTTAAACTAAATGACGCTAGCACTGTCACACTCTTTATGGATTTGTTTAAATGAAACAATGAGTACCAATTTTCAGATTTATATATTTTAAAAGCACATAATTTTAGTTTTATTTTAAGACCTTTGACCCGGCAACTAATTTGTTTAATACGCTTTATTTCTGTCGTGACCATATTTTTTATAGATTTTCTTATGTTAAACAACAAGCACCAAATTCCGGATTGGGATATTTTGAAAGTACAAAATTAGCATAAAATTCTAGTATATCGATTTTTTTGTTTATGGTACTCTATAACTTATTTTTAAGAAGTGGGGATGTTAGCTTAACGTGAAGCCAGCACTCTCACTTTTGCTATTTATTCCTGCAAATTGGTAGAAGCTCAAAATTCGGGACTAGAGCAACAAATTAGCACAAAATTAGCACTTAATAATGCCATAGATTTAAACTTTTCTAGTGGTAGGGGTGCTCGGTTTATAAAAAGTATACCTAAAGTATTATCTGTGTGCTATAATAACCTTACAAGTCTACGTGAAGATTCCGTCGCATAGGAGCAGAAGTATCGTTATTCTTTTAAACTGATTATGTTGCGATTGCTAGATGAATAGTGTCATAAGTTAATTGACAAGTGACTAGATCTCTTCAAAAAACAGTATAAGTTTTATCATAACAAAATATCGTAATTATAATTGTGTTAGTTATTTCACAGTTCAAAAAATTAATTTAAATTTGTTTTTCTTTGGAAATTGTTAATTTTTGAATCGTAACAGTATATGTATTCTACTGGGTGTGCTATATATAGTTTCATATTGTGTATGTACACTATAAGTATGTACGTACACTATAAGTGTACTTTATTGTTTGTTTTAATTTTATTTTAATCTTATCCGTAGATTTACTTACAATTAGTGGATTTGTTTTTACGGATCCAGAGGATTGTGTTAGGAGATTAAGTTTCAACGGTATGTAAAGATTGAATTATTTTTAATAATATTTTAATAATATTTGAGGGATATTTAAAGTAAGAGTTGCTTATTTGTAAAGATAGAATAAAATGTTGCAAGAGTGATTTATTATTGTCAGAATATATAATTATAATTTAAATTTTATATTGTGCTTTAAATTACATTTTAATGTAATTATTCAAATGGATACTTGTTATAATATGTATCAACTTTTGTATACTCTTGTAAAATAAGATGCTATTAATGGCTGATTATTTAATCATTTTCATGTTGTTTTCATACTTAAATTGCTGAGATAGTAAAGTTCAGGTGTAAAAACATATAAATGCTATTAGGAGCATGATGCAAAATATAAACTGAATAATGAGAACCATTTTAAATTATTTAATTAGTTGTAATGGATGAATATTGAATGAAATTATAAATATTCTAGTTAATTCGCACATTTTTATCATTTTCATCAAGTTATGTGATATATGATCGACCCCCTGAAATTGATTGACTTGAATTATATTATAATATTTTGAAATAATATTTTGATGATAATAAAATGTTACAGTATAATTTTTTATGATAAAATATTTTTGTAATATTAGATTGGTTGTTTGTGTAACAAAACGGGTTTTCTAAGATATTTCTTACATTTTATAATTAGCTTATAAAGTTTTGGTTTTGGTTTGATGTCATAATTATATATATGTTTAGAAGATTCAACGATTTCAACAGACGTTTCCTTTCCTAATGAAAGTACCCAAGTGTTCAACAAAGAAGAATTAGATGATCAAGTACCATCTCAAATACCAATACCATCAGTACTCGGTATGTAGATAAAAACAATTTTTTATTTTGTAAATGTTTTTATCATAATTTTGATCCCATGTCACAGATCTTATGTTTTTGACTTGATGACCAAAATAAAAAGATATCTTTACAAAATAACAATTGTGATTGAGCAGCTTTGTAAAATATGTTAAAAACCTTTATTTTGCTTGAATAAATAATCGATAATTATAACACTAACAATCAGTCGTTCGCTGTCATCGGAGGTGAATGCACCACCTAACACCAGATTGTTAACATGACTCTTCAACTGTTATTTATTACCATTCGACATATAAAACATGTAAGCTGTGCTCTTCGTTCCTTCATTATAATTATACTTTCGTATTATACTAAACTTATTACTTATTTTTGTATTTTAGTTCGTAGACTCATTGCTGCCACATTGTGTACAATGAAGTGTTTTTGCAAGCGTTTAAATAATGTACGCACTTGATAAGGACCGGATTCTCGGTTGAACCGCGTTGTGCTTTTTTTAAATAAAGACTGCCAGTTCGGTCGAAGCAAACGATCTTGTTCAATTTATAATTTAGTTTTTTTTTTTTCATTACGACTGTACGACTTATACGGTAAGTTCGTCTTGTGCATTTCGCTGAAAGCATTAATCTATCTTCTTTCCGCATGTAATGAGTAATAAAGATAGTATGATGCTTTCAGCACGAAAGCATGCAAGACAAACGAGCTATATGACTTTGTAACTATTATAAATATGGGTTTAATAAGATTTAACATTATTATCATACTACTCGCAACACAGTATGCGTAAACAGTACTTTTCTAATTTATGTTGTTATATGACTTTTGCGTATAAAAAATGAAATATTCTTTATGATCTGTTTGAATTTAATAAATGTAGGCCCAGTTGGACCAACGTTGCATAACTTTAACCTTATCTTAACTCACTTATCGTCTATTTCTAAGTGTCCTTAGAAAGAGACAAAAAATGAGTTCAGTTTAACTTTAAGTTACACAACGTTGGTGCAAGACCTTAATAAATTTAATTTAATTTAATCAGCACAGAAGTGTGACCTACTGCAGCTAAAAAATACCTCTTGCCACGAGGTAAACGTTTTTCACTTTCTGTCTGCAAAAGTCATATAATATCGTAAGTAAAATAGGAAAGTACTCTGTACGCAGAATTTAATGTTAGTAGTTGTAACATTGAATCTTGTTAGAATAGATTATAAGCTATCGTGCAAACGTAATCAGAAACGATTACAGGAAAGGTTATGTTGCAAATTAAAAACTTAGGAAATAGGATGTATTTCTCTCACAATTAGTTTTAAATAAGTAAAATGTGCAACAGATCACATTGGAAATTGAAGATTGCAAATTTTAAATATGATCAATTGGATAACTTTATTCAGCTTTGCTTTTATTGGTTTACAGTTGTAATTTATAATTCAACTTTTATTCGCAATCTTCAATCTCCAATATGATTTGCTACAGATTTAACATATTTTTATTTGTTATGTAAGTTTAACAAAATAAGTTTGCTTTCTGTAGCTGAACTGTGGCTTCACTAGTTCGCAGTTTATCTTTTTTAGTCTACATTGGAAGGAAAAAGAAACTCTGAAGTAGTGCACACAGTTTAACTACAGAAAACAAACCTATAATATCTGTGAAATGACATAACAAGAATACAATAAATGTCATTAGTGTTTTATATATTGCAAAAGTATTATATCATTTTTATATTATTTTAGTTATTTGCCATATCTCTTCAATTTCTGTTTAAAAAATTTTTATGGCTTAAACATATTGTCGTTCTGAGATTGTTTGATGGTATATTATAGGAGATATTACTTTTTAGGTTGCGTTTTGCTCTTCACTGCCAGTACTAAAAATTTGTAATACACGTAACAGAAAGTATACATTTTCAATACTTGAAGTGAATAATAAAATAGAGCCTTAGTAAATAATATTGGATTGAACAGAAATTGATGCTCATTAAGTGCTTAGTAATAATAGTAATTTATTATTGTAATTGATCCTTAACATTTAAATTCTTACTGAATGTAAACATAACAATTAATTTTATTAATCAATTATTACTAGATACTGACTTCTGCTGAGCTTATAATCGGAGTTGTACTTATATATTTTTATTCATTATATTTCTAGATGGAGATATTAGAAGGAAAACAAAATGGATCTCAATTGTACGTTTATAACAATTATACTTATTCTAAAGACAATAGATATAATTTTATTTATCGATGCTCAAAACGTAGAACTGAAAAATGTTCTGCAGTATTACGACAAAAAGGAGAATCTTATTGTTTGGAAGTATGGCACAATCATCCGGAAGAGCTATATATTATTGAAATTAGCCATATGAAGAAAGAAATGATTCGATTATGCAAAGAAACAATAAAACCTTTCAAAGTTATATTTGATACAGTTTGCCGCACTGATTTGAAAGCTGCTGCTTATATTTCATACAGCAGTATGAAATCTACTTTCAGCCGTGAGAGAGCAAAATCACACCCAAATATTCCAGATAATTTAAGTTCTTTGCAACAACAATTAGAGATATATGAACCTACGCGTAGCATTTATAAAGGCTATGCGACATCAATCGATAACAAAATAGCACTTATCTTGAATAATAATATATTATTAAAGTTATTATCCGAAACAAGCGAAATATTTGTAGACGGAACATTTTCCGTAAGTATTATATATATACGTAATATACATACAGGGTGGTTTATTTTAATTTATCGACTATAATATCTGATAAGTTTTAGAAGAAAACTTTTTAGACAAAAGTTGTTTGGTTCTGAGAGGGAAAAAATATAAGAATATTATTTAGACTTTGAGTGGCCTCGTTAAGGTCAAGTTGTGACCGAACATTGGGTCTGAGAAATTATAAGTACTCACTTTACGTGATATAAATTGGTCGCCACTGTATTTAACGCATGAATACAGAACGTTACTGGCCAGCGTGCATCTTCCGAGACGTGGCTTCTTCCTTCCTGTCCTGCTATCGTTCGCTGCTCACCTCGCTGCGTAATCTCGGCAAAGTCTTTATGCAATGCCGCGCACTCGATCAAGTTACACGTAACGATAATTCGAAGTCAAGGAAAGGATTTGCAAATGAACTTTGAGAATTGTATTGATTTAAAAATAACAATAATATATATTTATTGTACTCTTGCACAAGTACAAAAAGGCGAATAATGTGAATTCGGATGGTTTACGGCGTTGGCCGGGTAATTCCCGATAGTACGCACAGTACGCGTTGATTAATCGCAACGAAAAGATTTTTACAAGTATCCGTAATGCACGCGAAGTACAATCGGCTTATCTTCCGTTAGTCGATCTCGAGAAAATATTCTAAGTCCACACACGGTACGTCGAAAATATTCTAAGTCCGCACACGGTATTTCTCGAAACACGAACTGCCGCAAAAAGACCGTACTCTCTAACAGTCCCCAGGTAGCATTAATCTCAAAAAGGCATCTGTAAGTTGTCGTTTTAAGGTTGCCTTTATGATTTTACCATAAGATGACCAATGGATGCCTTTAAATCGATATCTTGTTTACTGTTATCCGTAATGATGTCTTTTTTATGATATCCTAATGGAAAGGAAAACCTGTTATCCTAAAGTCACCATTTTACTTTATCCGATAGATGGCTGTTTTAAGGCATCGAAAAATCATCAATTTAATGTTATCCAAAAGTATCTTCATAAAAGTTGTCCAAAAGATATCTATCGGTAGCGCTGTTTCTGCCTTTTGTTGCAGTCCAAAAGATGTCATCAGTTAGATATCATGTTGTAGTGGCATTATTGACGTCATTAAAACGATGTAGAAAAGTTATCATTTTTACGACATCTTCTTGGTTATGGAAATATCTAGAATATATAAGTCGAGATTATTGCGCCGCGCGTACGTATGCGATTTTATTCCATCACGAAAGAGACAAATTGTTCGACAAAAAGTGTGTAATTAATAACGTGTAAGTATATACGTTCGCTTTTTCTATATTTTTAGTATATATATACATGCATATATCATAAAGCGTGACTATATAAAATACACGTGTACTTTTCAGGTTATACCGAGTTATACACGCAGTAATAAATAAAGTAAAGGGACGTACACTATTTTTATAATATTTTTCTCTACATCTGGAAAAAGTTGTGAGTATATACAGTAATATTACTGATCTATTCCGTGTTTTATTATATTTAATAGTTGAAGGGTTAATTGCGATACATTATAGATTATGCCATTATGGGACCTCCGTTGAGACGGTTGAAATCGTTCCTTAAGCTCTCACGAAAACAGCAAAAGCGACGAATCCGCGCCCTTGTGCAAGCGGATCTCGCTTACCTGGCAAATGCAGCAAATAATGCTGCATCTATTCCTACTCGTCCTCCCTCATGCTCACCGCCAACAGCTCGTGCTTCTAATATTCCTGATGACGTTTGTCATCAAATTGATGATTTCTTTGATAATCTTGAACGCTTTGATGACGCAGAAGATGTCAATTTGCTAATCAATGAAAGACCGACACTGACTAATACAGATATCCAGTTGGAGAATCAGGCTCAATCGACTATCACTAGTATAACTAATCTTCAAGATTTTCTTGCTCATTGGGCAATCCAAAACAAAATACCTCAATCCGTTGTGAACGATCTTTTGAGAGGGTTAAAGAAATTTGGTTATCCTGAGCTTCCGTCTGATGCTAGGACATTATGTGACACGCCAAACAAAACTGATATACAGGCTCTCGCTGGAGGCACTTATGTTCATTATGGCTTAGAGAGGGCACTGAAGGAACAGTTGAGAAACTATAATGTATTGCTGCAGCGTAATGCTGACACGGAAATTTCTGTGATTCTCCAAATTAACATTAATATCGATGGACTACCTCTATCAAAGAGTTCTAAGAGTCAGTTGTGGCCCATATTAGGTAAAGTTGTTGGAACTCAGTTTGTCGAACCATTCGTTATTGGAGCGTTTCATGGAAATAAAAAGCCTTCATCCGCTGCTCAATTTCTACAAGCATTTCTCACAGAGTACATGAAATTGTACATTGAGGGTTTTATTTACGAAAATCGAAGCTATTTTGTACGATTGAACGCAATCCTTGCTGATACTCCTGCACGAAATTTTATCTCTTGTTTTCCCGTTCATAATAGCCGTTGTGCCAAATGCATTCAACCTGGTAAAACTGTGAATAGACGACGAATATTTCTAGAGAAGGATTCAACTTTGAGAACTAATGCGACTTTCAGAGAAGGATTACCTGCTGCATTTCTGAATATCATGTCTCCTTTTGAAATCATAGGTATTATTGATATGATAAAGCAATTTCCTCTCGATTATATGCACCTGTTGTGCTTAGGAACGATGAAAAAACTTATTTTACTTTGGATCCGCACTATGGGAAAATCCGAGGAAGCATTAGCTAAGCTTGCCGCATTTAACGATTTTTATCGCAGGTTAGCTAAATCTGTTCCAGCAGAATTTTCACGACATCCGCGTTCTTTGGAAGAAGTCGCTCAGTGGAAAGCGACAGAGTTCCGATTGTTGCTGTTGTATTTGGGACCCGTGGTTCTTCAGCATTTATTAAGTAAACCTCAGATCATACATTTTAATGCTCTCAACTGTGCCGTTAGAATTCTTTGTGATCCAAGAGAATGTGTACGCAATAACAGCTATGCCCAAGATCTTATGATCTACTTCGTAGATAACATGGAACTCTTGTATGGAGAAGAAACATTAATTTACAACATTCACAATTTAATTCATATTCCAGGATGTTCTAAATCACGGGCCCCTCGACTCCTTTAGTTGCTTTCCGTTTGAAAATTTTTTGCAAAAAATTAAATTAATGATCAAAGGTGCTCAACCTTTAGCGCAATTCATAAAAAGAATAACAGAACGATCAATCCATCTTATACCTTCAGACAACTCGAAAACTGGTTACAATTACTTAAACAAAAGGAAGAATCGGTTAGACCATCAATTACCGCCGGGATATACCAATTTCCATCAGGAAATCCAATTTCAAGATTTTTTGCTAACTGACAAGAGTCCTAACAATTGTTGCTATCTATCGAATAACAGGGTTGTTCTCGTAGAACATATATGCTACCACAAGGAAATTCCTGTTGTTGTTGGTCGCCAATTTATCAACACTCATCCTATTGCTGATTATCCGTGCGATTCTCGCAATTTAGGCATTTTCGATGGACGCGAGCTTTCTGAACTTCAAACATGGAACATAGATGAAATTGACAGAAAAGGCTTTGTTGTTCCGTACGACGCTGATTCTGTGTATGTTTTCCCTCTAATTCACAGCGACACATAAATAGACGTTATATCCTGTAGTTTTTTATGTCCATTTTATTATTACTAATCTGCACTTACATGATTTATTTTACTGCCGCATTGCCAAATGTTTATTTTATGGATGAGACTACGTTCTATTGTACAATATTTTTTCTTTGTGACGTACTATTTCTATTTACAGATTTAAAACATATATCATGAGACATCCTGATTCTGTACATCAGAGGTATCGGCGAAAGCGTCCACGCTTTCTTTTCAGATTTTCCCGACAACCTATATTTCGCATCACAGATCTACATATTTCATTGGTCAATTCACAGGTTTGAGATAGATATACGTGGATATGAGCCTGTTGCTTGATTTAATTTTGATTTTATTTATTGGTACGCGTTTGTACATGGTATTGGCCGCATTGTGTTCTTGCTCGTTTATTTATAACATTGTTCCATTTCGATGCTAGTACATTTTGATGTGATTACACTTGTTCCCCTCTGTCACGTGTGATTATTATGTCTCTTAAAGGGTCAGGGTTCCACTTCGCATGGTGCTATTTCTTAATTGACTCACGTTAAAATATGATATTTAACTGTACTGAAAAAAAAACTGGCAATTATTATTAAATTATACCTACATACTGTGTAGGATATGGCAGCTACTCAGAAATACCACAATAAGCTGAAAAGATCGATGCCATTGCAAGCATCAGAAGGAATGTGTAAGTTTATACTTGTCGATTGGAAAGATTATGCAATATACGACGTAATATTCTACATTATCTCTTACATTTGACAGCTCAATCGAAGATAATCAATATCCGAAACATGTATCTCCCGCCCAACAAATTCAAAGGTACATTTTATGTATTAAATATAAGAATCTTATAAGATCTACATTGTGTGTATAAAAAAAATATGCTGGGCGTAATTTATTTTTGCTGCAGGAAGAGATAGTACGGCTGTCACGAACAATTCCGGCGTTCAAATATTCGAAAACAGTTCTGTAGCACCGGTGCAAAACGCGAACAAAAGCGTGTCGCAATTGCAGAAACGCAGTGCGCAAAAAATTTCCACTTCTTCACCCTCACACCAAGACCAGACTGTCTTAGAATATGAGGAGAATGCGGAAACTGCAGAAGAGCAAGGTAAGCATTGATAAACTGTCCCAGCATTATATTCAAAATGGAATAAATCAACACGAAGATATTTTACTCTGTAGGTGATGAATATATGTATACGGAATTTTTGGAATCTGATAACAACAGCAATGATGAAGTAGTTGAAAATGATGAAGAAAGTAATAATCAAGGTGACGATGCATTAGACAACGAAGAAGTAATTGTCAATCGAGAAGAAATACACCCACACGATGCTGCAGTATGCTGCAGTAAGTATTACAAATTCTATGGCCTAGTTTACACCGATCTCTTGATACGCGTATCAAATAGTATATTTGAGCTGATCAGCCAATAAGCAAATTAATTTACTAGTTATTTACTATTTAAAATACGCGTATCAAGTGATCGGTGTAAACTAGACCTATATCTGTATATATCTGTCTTATATCTTTATGGTTGTGATCCGCTTAACTCTACAAGTGCTTCGAAGCATTCCTCTTCTCCTTTCTTTTATTTCATCGATTAATTATGAATATGTACATGTGATTTTATAGTGCATTCCCGAACATTTTAATATTTCAGCAATATGACATGCCGAGTGGGTATTAATTATATTATTTTTCAGATGATTGTAGAGAGGATCGAAAGCGTTTTGAGAATTTCATTCTACAAAAAGTAAATGAGTTGCTGGAAGTAGTGCGAAGAAATGATAACCCAGTGGAGCGTACAGATCGTCATTATGCACTTCTGCTCCAGATGCCATTCAATGATATTAACGAATTACAAAGATTCGATCGTGATCTCAAAGACAATGGACAAATGCGAGATCAATTTGTACGTATGCGAGTACTGTGAAACTGTGCTGATACATCGTTTCGTCAATATTTAATTAAGTTGTTTAAATTGTTGATATTTTCTAGATAAAAAAAATTCAAGACATCGGCGGAAAATCGGTTCAAAAAGCAGTTAAATATGCAATGGAAGTAGTTATGACGGATGATTTAACTCAACAAGTCGTTTGGACCCTCGGAGCTGAGAACAAACCAAAAATCTCCAAGTTCACGTTTCCATATGTCATAATTGGTATGTACATGGCATATAACACTTTTGTTAAGTTCTTCGCCGTGAAAAAGCTACCACGTCTCATAGTCTATTTTTTCAGATGTTGTACGTAACACATTTGAAGGGACAAAAATCAAAGCTGTCGAAGATCGAATTGCCGAGTGGCTTCGCCGTGGGGGCGACCGGAAAAAAGCTGAGAATAAACGTCGAGAACGTCTAAATCTTCAGCAGTGATATATCATTGTACTTGGTAGATATGTATATTACACTGTACCTGCGTCTATATGCATTACGCGTGCTTTTTTTAATAAGATAAATATAGATGTCAAGATATTGGTATAGGTATCATTTAATAAGATCAATATAGGTATAGGTGTTTTTTTTTTCAATAAGATAAATATTACAGGTATAAGTTCCTAATATATAAATAAGTAGATTTTTGATAATGTTGTTTACATACAAGACTGTGTTTTGCTTATGTAAGATTTACTGTTCCTTTATGTACAAGTTATATATATTACTGTACCTGTGTCTATGCATCACGCGTGCCTTTTTTTAAATAAGTTAAATATAGGCATAAAAAAGTTCCTAATATATATTGTCACGACTTTTTCACTCCCGGAGCGGTCCGGGGCGTGCGCCGGATCAAAAGGATAAAGGAGAGCGGGATGATAGGCCTCTCCGGTAATTCTCTCGCACCTCCGGCATTCCACGAAACGATTTTAAGGTTGGGCGCCAGACGCGTAAATTCGCGTCCGCGAGATCGCGAAAACCAAAACGAGACACAAGACGAAATGAGGCGGGGTGCGAGGGAATGGCTAGCTCGACCTAGTGGCGGGGCGGGGTGATGAAGGGCAGCGCAATATTCGGCGGGGTGACGCAAATCACGAACTCAGATCGTAAACAAAGAAAAATAACATTTATTGAAGAGTAACATCGGGCGAACTGATAAGAGCCTCTTCGGCTTCCATCGACCACCGAAATCACAAGAATAGTTAATAACGCGGGCGTCAGTATTTAGACAACCAAAAACGCGAATCGCGCGGACGCCAGAAGTAAATGAGTCTACGTTGAGTATGAGTGCGATTATCGAACGAAAAATTCTGATAGACAACTTGGTTCGTGAATAAGATAACAATCGGAATAATATAATAATCGAAGTACGCACGAAATAATCAGACCGCTAGTAAGCAATACTGACGTAAATATCGCAGAGTGTGGTGCGTCACGCTCGGAGCGCGTGTACGCAACGCCCAAAACCGTGTAGGAATTCTGTCGCCAAATAATCGTAATCCAGCGCGAGTATAAGTCTTAGGCGAACGCAATAATCGCCTTATCTCAACGCGAATAAAGACAGTGGCGTGAATACGTCTCAGCGCGAAAGGAACGAACGCAACATATGATATCGTCCCCGATATCCTTACGCCAAGAATGAGGCGCCGAGGCGCTCGATATAACGCGAAATGATCCAACTATGCGAGGGAGTGTGCGGAATTACCGCGAGCAATAACGGGACGCAATAAAGGAGTAACGCAACTAATACCTAAACGCAAGTGTCTGAACGCAAATCAGATCCTGACGCGAATATTCATGGGACACACAAGAACAGGCTTACGCGAACGATGCGAATAGCTTCGGACAGGCCTAACGTGAATGATCACCGCGTGAGTAACACGAAAAGGGGAATAGATCTACGCGAGTAACATCACTCATTTTCTCACGTTAATAACGTGAATGATAGGCTAATGCGTGCGGTAATGAGTCCCAGCGCGAGCAACTCTAATATAATCTGACGCGAGTATAATATTCTAACGCTAATCGCACGAATGCCATTCTAACGCGAACGACTCGAACAATTCCTAACGCGAACGACACGAATAATTCCCAACGCGAGTAATACAAACCATAATCTAACGCGGTAATACGGGAGCATAATTATCACGGTTATCGCACGTGAAGTCTTAATTTGCTACATTTTCTGTCGAGATCTCCAGAAGTTTCTATCGCGATCGCGATTCCGCGGCCACGCTACCATCCCGATGCCCTGGGCTCTCGTTTTCGATCACAGATTTACAGGCGGTGGACGAATAATACATTTCGCGGAACAGCTCGCGTTTCATCAAGCGAGAGAGCGCACCGGGGGCGGTGTCGTGGCTTGACATAAACGGAATTAACTACGGGCAACCTCACCGGTAGAAAACCTCCTCCTCGGACTCCTCGCCGTCGTCACATCCACCAGATTATCGCTGTTAATAGGGCTCTAAGTATCGCCGGTTCCGGAGGTTCGGACGAGTCGCTCGAGGTTCGCGTACGCCGCAGGACGATCAGAGAGTGTCGCCGAAAATTCGCTCGATAACGAGATCGATGCGGTCGCCCCTCTCTGGGCGCGCGGACCAATCGGGGCGCGAGCTCGCAATTTCGCAGGATCCCAGCGCGCAGGGTCGGCGCGAGCGGATTTTTCGAGGGCGCGCAACGGTCCCTCGGCGGCGCAGCAAATTATTCGCCGTTGTCTTCGGTAGTCGACAAGCTTCGTCGTGCCTTGTACGCCTCCAGCTCGACCCTGGGGCGGTGGCCATCCACCCCGCGGGCCGGTATGCTGTGGAGGCCGATGGTTGCAGTCAGGTTTACCCCGGTACCTGAGGCCCTGTTATCGGCCGTCTCGCCTGCCGCTGCTGCATGCGCCGTGCCTGTCTGCCTCGTTGGCGTCACCCGCGGTCCCCGTGGCTTCCGCTCCTGCCGTACATCCTCGTGTCCTAAATCCTCCCCGACTTTGCGTTGGCGGTGACTTTCCTGTAGAAGCTCGTTGTGGCTCGGCAGAGGCGCCGCGTATTTTACAAAAAACAAAAGAATCAGAATGGCTATCGCGATTATTTTAGGCCCTCTGGAGATCTTGCGGTGGCCTCCCTGGGTCGTCCCGCGGCGCGAAATTCCGCGCTTTGTGACGGCGGCGGGGCGCCGTCACGCCGCGGCGAGCCGCAACGTCACAATATATAAGTAAGTGGATTTGATAATGTTGTTTATATGCAACTGTGTTTCGCTTATGTAAGATCTGTTTCTTTATGTACAAGCTAATCTTATGAATAATACTTTCATTATATTGTAAATAATGTGAAATATGGATTTATATTAATTATGTTATATACTATATGATAAAAGTTTATTGTTATCTGAAATATGGATGTACACAATATAAAGTTAATTGTATTATCTAAAATTATTTAGTACACAGGTAACAATCAACTAATATATTTTGTAATATAAAGTTGATATAATATATATTATATATATTAATTATAATTATATCAACTTTATATTATAAAATATACTAGTTGATTGACAACTATGTACTCATAATTTTAGATAATACAATTAACTTTATATTGTGTACATATATATTTCAGATAACAATAAACTTTTATCATTTATTGTTCACCTATCCCTGTCCTATATATTCCATAAATAAGATATCTTT
Source organism: Temnothorax rugatulus (assembly GCA_035220575.1). Taxonomy (NCBI): domain Eukaryota; kingdom Metazoa; phylum Arthropoda; class Insecta; order Hymenoptera; family Formicidae; genus Temnothorax; species Temnothorax rugatulus. The sequence continues at coordinate 22,619 of JASTWL010000750.1, read as the reverse complement.
TGGACATCATTTATTTGTGCCGTTTAACACCGTAGTCAAGCGCGCGCGCAAAGAGATGACTCATAACTCCTACATTTCTTAAAATTTTTCCATATAAAAAATACTGTAAATGCACCTAAACATGTACTTCAATATCGTATACACCATGAACCTGATTGGCCTAACACTTTGTCAAAAATAAATCCTGAAATTGATCCTCATTTTCGGCCGCCAGACTGTACTACCCCCTTAAGATAAAGTTATTGAAAAGTGAATACTTTACGAGATTTCATATTTTACATAAAATCTATCTTGACAAAATTTATTATGTCTCACAAAATTCTTAATGCAAAAAGAGCTTTATTACCTATAGTGTTTTGAAAATGTCTTGATAAGAGTTACAAAAAAATGCAATAAAAAATAGGAGTTTTAATTTAAAAAATTTAATTTGACTTTGATATGACCTTAACGACATCACTTAAAGTGTAACTAATATTTCTATCTTCTTTTCCTCTCAGAATCAAATAACTTTCGTCTAAAAAGTTTTCTTCTAAACTTATCGATTTTAAGATATTTCAGTAGATTAGTTAAAATAAGCCACTTTGTATATATACATAATAAAATATAATATTTAATACACATATACACATATTATTATTATACATATTTTTATTAATTTATAATATTTACTAATATTATATACTGTGACGTTGCGGCCCGCCGCATCGTCGCGGCGCCCCGCCGCCGTCACAAGGCGCGGAAGTTCGCGCCCAGGGACGGACCAGGGAGGCAACGGCGAGATCTCCAGGGGTCGAAATTTATCGCGTTTCCGCATTCTGATTCTTTTTTTGTTATTTATGAAATTGTAATACACGGGGCGCCTCACCCACACCACTGCGAGCCTTCGAGGGAGTACCAGCAGGAAGATCCCGGGATAACCCAGGACCGAGGAGGGGCGGCAAACGCGGAAACAGCCGGAATCGCGGGCTGGCGAGAGCAACGCGGCAGGCGTGCGGCGTATGAGGCAGCGACAGACGAGGCCGCCGATAGCGGGGCCCCAGGCGCCTGGGACAAAACCCGGCCTCAGCAAATTGCCTCCACAGAATACCGGCCTACGGGGTGGCTGGCCACCGCCTCGGGGTCAAACCGGAGGCACACCGGCACGAACGAAGTCCCGTCCGCCGCCATGGACAAATTTAAGGAGCCGCTACGCCGCCGAGGGACCGTTGCGCGCCCCCGAAGGATTCCCTAGCGACGATCCTGCGCCAGGACACCGCGAGCTTGCAAGCTCGCTCCCGATTGGTCCGCACGCCCCTAAGGAAGGGGATGCCGTATCGATTCCGCGATCAAGCGGATCTAGCGCCTCACTCTCTGGTCGTCCGTCGGCGCATTAAAGATGTAGTTCGCGACAATTGTAAGATCCGCGATAACCTCCCCGAGTCGGGTAATTGCCTGGCGCCCAGGAGGAGCCCAGGAGGAGGCATTGCATCGGTGAGGTTGCCCGTAGGTAGTACTGAAATGTAAGCCACGACGCTACCCTCCGGTGCGCGCTCTCGCTCGGGACGACGCTTGTAATACCGCGACTTGTGCGGTTTCTCGAGACCGAGTGTAATTTCGCGATCGACAGCGAGAGCGCAGGGCCTCGGGATGGTATCGTGGCCGCGGAATAGCGGTAGGGACGTGATAGCAAGCCTCTGGAGATCAGGATAGGCGCGTTAACGACGACTACGATATCGCGAATACGCCATTTCTCGCGACATTTACGTTCACGACCGCGTGCTACCCGGTACGCCGTAATTGCGCGGTACGGATCGCGCCCCGATATTATTCGCTTTAGTGTGATTGCGTTCTGGAGTTGTTTGCGTTGCGGTAGTACTCGCGTTGGAATTTTTCGTGCGTTTTGGCGTCTGCGTTAGACGAGTACTTGCGTCGGAATATTGTTGGTGCAGACTGAATTCGTGCGTTAGGATGGCGATCGTGTTGTAATTATGGCAGACAATAATTCGCGCCGACCAGTCGATTATGTTAGGCTCTCGCTCGCGTTAGAATGTTACCTGCGTTCGGATGTTTCTTGCGTTTCGAGATTACTCGCGTAAATTCTTTATGGCGTTCCGTTATTACTCGCGATAACCCCGTATTTTGCGTTATAGTATTCCTTGAATTGTCGAAGGCCTCGGCGCCTCCTTTATTCGCGTTAGATTAAGATAACTTGGCGACGGAATTCTCGTACGGTTCCGGACGTGGTGTTCACGCGCTCCGAGCGTGGCACACCATCATTTCGCGATATCTCACGTTAAATCTCGCTTTATAACGACTCTAGGATATCGCGTTTACTCTGATTATTTTGAGCTCGGTCATCTCCTTGGCCGATAGTCTATATTATTCGCGAGCTGAGTTTTCTACCCGCCTCCTTTGTGTTCGAGAACCGCGCCTTCCGCGCGCTTATTATATTATATTCTAGTGATACTCCGTTTATTCCTAGCGTCCGCGTTACTATCATTTCTGTTACTTAAACCCGTGTCCTCAGCTATTTCCTTGATTTTCTTACGGTTAATAGCAGCCGAATGGTCTCATTATTATTTCCTCGGAAGTTATTATCCAATAAATGTTACTCTTTATTTGTTAACCGACTAAGTTACTGATTTACGTGTCGCCCCGCCGGATATCGCGCCCCCTTTCATCTACCCCGCTACCAGCCGTTAGGTTGAGCTAGCCATTTCCTCGCACACCGACTTATTTCGTCTAGCGTTTTCGTCTCTCGCGATTTCGTGGACGCGAATTCACGCGTCTGGCGCCCAACAATAACATTCGTTTAGTGGAGTATCGGAGGTGTGAGGGAATCGTCGGAGAGGCCTACTATCCCGCTCTCCTTTCCCTTTTGATCCGTCACACGTCCCGGACCGCTCCGGGAGTGGAAACGACGTGACAATACATATATATTTCTGGATTGTGTCAAAAAGACCAAACGTTACTCAATTGTACAGTACACATGTTCGCTATGCTGGTAAGGTATGTATTTACTAAGAAAATTTTAATTGTACTATACCTATATGTATATGAGATAAATATATATGTCAAGTATAGATAAAGTTACTAACGGAATTCACTATCTAAAAATGTATACTGAGCATTGTTGTCAGTTGTCACTGACTGAAAGGCAAAATAATATAAGGCAAAAATACCTATTCTTTAATATTACAATTCCTGATCATTTTTGTACTTTTAATCTTTAAATAAGTATAACATTACAATTATAACTAATTGTAAAATTGTATGATGCAAGAAAATAATATTTATTATTATCTGTATATATGTATTATAAATTTAATATATTACGCATAATTGTATATATTATACACTTTATTATTATTCAAAAATTTCAAACTACAAAGTATCCAGGAATAGGAACAAATGTGTGTAGGAATTGGTACTTTTACCTTAATTGCTTTATTCTTTTCTTATTAATTTTTTTTCTTTATTGCTCAGTGCAAACAACCAAAGAGCTGCGTTAGCGACTTTATCTGAATTGTACTTATAAACATATAAATTTTAAAACTATTTTATTGATATAGGATATAGCGGTAGTTTTTGTGCTATGTGAGGTTGTGACCGGACACGCGGTGTACAGTGTAAAGAATTCAATAAATGTACTCATTGGTACGTAATTACGGTCGCCACTTCGTTTTATATGTGCGATAACGAAGAACGCTTATCAGCTCGGCTTACTTCCGGTAGCTGTAATTGACCTCCTCTCCTTCCTCAGCTCGATGTACTTCCGCTGCTATCGTGCGTTGTTATCAATCACGAGATTTACACGATCGCGCACAGACCTGACGGATCCGGATAGAACTCGCTGGGATATGGATTTTCGAGGGAAAATAACTTGCTAATGCTTTAATTTTAACAAATAACAAGAAAATATAATTTATTTTTCACGGATCACTATGGATTACAGTGGATTATCGGATGCCACGCCCGATTGCATCACCTTCCGTGAGATACGATTATCGTATGTTTATCTTCACAAATAATGTGTAATTCGGAATTATATTAATAACCGAATGTGTACTGGCTTACAAGGAAGCCTGCGGATAACGTACGCGCCCGGATACTTTCGCCCACTCGACGGATGTTTTTCGATTCGCGCACGATGTTACGAACGATGTTGTCACGACGAGGGATCATGGACGAAAGACCATAATTCCTGGCGGGATGCCACCCACCTCCCTGTTACGCTTGCGCGGCGCGCGGACCGAACATTGCTTCGCGCGCCACCCACGCCTAGTAACTTTGACCGTCACGCCGCCGTGGACGCTGCCCATTGACGCAGTCTGTTCGTAATGATCTAAAATCGTTATTTTCACATTTTCATTATCTAGATGCTTATCAGCATTAATGGTGCTCAAATTTATTGCTATTAATCCTTTTGTTTTAATTTAGTCAAAACTGCGTCAATAGTCGTCACATATATCAACTTTGTAAATCCTTAAATCTATTCGCACGAAATATCACGAAATCACTTTCTCTGCGCATAATACATATCGATCTTGATCGTTTCGCGTTTTACTTAATGTACGTATGATAATAATTGCCCATATATTCCTCCTCATCGTATGACATCATCAACATAGAAATCCTTACCCTTCAACGCAATTTAATGTATTTTCTTATTATTCTTCTGGGAACGTTTCCATCGTCTTCAGGTAAGTATAAAATGTGTCTCAATTATGTTTTCAATCTAATTTTCTTTCTTTCAGGAACTTCAATTATTATAGGATTCAGAGGAATATATCGCCATCACTATAGGTAAATATAACTTAATTTAATTATAAATCTTTGCATCTTATTACAATTCAACGTGCATAATAAAATTTACTTGTCAGAAACATTGCTATTTAAGCGAAATAAAAGTCGTAAATAAAAATCATCTTCCATCTAACTCACATAAGAATAAAATAACGCACAAATGTAGTGAATTGCTAATTACTATACATTTCACGCTGTAAGATCTATCTTTGGTAAAGTTCATCATTCATGCGTCATCTTCGCCGTTACTATTTATGTAATAAAGATCTTTTAATAAAATCGTCATAATAACATAAAATATCTTCGTAAAACAATAGATTATTATCGCTCGACGATTATCAAATCACATAACATATGAAATATAAAATACGTATCATATCATAAGAAACGTAGGAAATACATATATATTTATAGTCGATTCGTCGACTTTGTCATAAAATGCTACGTATTCGGCATAAAACATTACGTGTTTATCACGTTAACTTAAAATCAAATAAAATCAACGAATTATCATTCCCACATTTAACTTAAATTAAAATCACTCTCTTCGCGCCGAATAACCGTTATTCTCGCGATTTTTATTGTTCACCGACCTCCGTGGTCTCGCCCACGTTCGGAATCTCTAAGTCCCGACTCTCTCTTATCATTTTCTCTAACGACACGTCGTTCACGAAATCGACCGCATCTTCGTCGTAGCCATCTTGCTGTTCCCCTGGCGGATCTGGAAGATTTCTCTCCTCCTCGATCCCCAATGGTGAGGTATTCTCCATCTGGTTCTGCGCCTCCTTTGTCACGTAATCGTGACTCTCGAGTGCCTGGACGACGCCATCCGCCATCGCCACCTGCTGCACCGCGCCCTCAGTCGGCTCCTGCTGCGCCTTCTCGTCGGCCGCCCGTCGCACAGCTGTCTGGCGGGTTGCTGTCGCTGCAGGGGACATTGCCGCCGGTGTTGACAACGTCACCCTCCCTCGGCTCTCCGCTGATTTCGTCGTAACGTCACCTGTTGCTGGCAATACAGCCGATGGAGCCGATGGCGAACTAGCCACCGGTTCCAAGGTACGTTCTGCCTCTTTGTATAAGGCAATGTGGGAGAAAATTGTTTCACTTGCACCTGGTCTAAGTAAAAATCTAAAATTTATTATGGCGGATTATGAAAAGGCAGCTATAACTGTAATGAGTCAGCAATTTCCAGCTGCTTCTATTCATGGTTGTTGGTTTCACTACTCACAGGTATATTTAGTATAATAAAGAAAAGTAAATAATGTTGCATTATATTGTTGCGAAAGAAGTCGCGGAAAGCTGTGAAGCGCGCTCCTTGACAACGGGAGTTTGTTGAGAAGATTATCGATTTTCTGTCTGGCGGATTTTTGGAATCCGTACGCGTTCTGTTTTCCGAGCTTTGAATAAACGCATTTCTCAAGTTTCCCTGTGTTCCTTTTCCTTACGCGAGTTCCGCGGAGTACGTGCGCGAGTGAGGAGTGCGCGATAGTGCTACGACGGCGACCTCGCTTGACGAGCGCAACATTTTTGGGGGCTCGTCCGGGATAGGACGAACGTTGTCGACCGAGATGAGCGGCGAGCATGAAGAAACGAACGGGATAGCCACGACGGCAGTCCCTTCGAGGAAGAGGACTCGGGCCGCGACTTTTTCAGCGAGTGCCCCACAACCCGCGTCGCAGGCGGAGACTCTCCAGGCGGTTCTCCTTGAGATGCGGGCGATGCGAGAGGAGCAGGCGCAGAGGAAGGCGATTCACGCGGCGGAGCTGCTGCGTCGAGACGAGGAGCTACTCCAGCTTCGACGAGAAATCCAGCTAAGTCCCTCCATTAATAGAGCGTCTGGGGATACCGAGAATGCGGGGGCGCGGGGCGCGATTACGGGCGAAAATGGCGTGCGCGCGGAGCTCGGTTATAAAGCCCGACACGTTCGACGGGAGTGTTCCTCTGCGCGAATACTTAGCCCAGTTTAATTTAATTGCGCAAGCGAACAGCTGGGAGGAATCTACGAGAACCGTGGCTTTAGCCTCGAGCTTAAGAGGGAAAGCGCGTGCCGTATTGGATGGGGTAACCGAATTCGAGAGCCTTCGGTATTCTGAATTGGAGGCTAGGTTGGAGTTGCGTTTTGGCGAAGGGCATATGTCTCAAACGTTTTACACCCAGTTCACTAATCGGAGACAAAAACCCGGAGAAGATCTGCCCGTTTTAGGAGCGGATTTAGAACGATTAGCGCGTTTAGCCTATTCGGAGTGCTCGGCCGAGGTGCGGGATAAGATTGCGCCCAGTTCGTCGCGGCGCTTTCTGACGGTTTCGTGAAACGAACTCTTCAGTTAGAGGGATTGACTTCCTTGAGAGCCGCCATAGAGAGGGCCATGGCAATAAAAGTCATCCAAGCGAATAGTTTTTCGCGGAAATTTGAAAGTAGAGACCTCGGGAAAGGCAGAACCGGGAACGAAATTAAATCGGCGGGAAACGAGAAAGGTGAAAAGAGTTCTGCGAGTTTTAAAAAGAATTCGGATTTCAGAACGAGATTCGGGCGCGAGGAGAAAGAGTGCTGGCAGTGCGGTGCCAAAGGGCACTTCCGGTCAGAGTGCCCTTCTCTAACAACGGAAGAGAAGGGAAACTCGGATTAGCCGAGCTCAGCGGGGCATGTTCGGCTCAGGGGTGCAAAGGCTCTGCGAAATTAAGTAGGATAAGTAGCGGGTTAAGTGATTTTTGTTTTCGCGGCCGAGTTAATGGCCGGACTTGCGTTTTTAGAATAGATACGGGCTCCGATGTGTCGGTACTTAGGGAAGATTTGTTAGGTCCAGTGAAATCACCCACTCCTGCAGAAAGATATTTCTTAACCTACCCAACGGGAGAGGCGGTTCCTGTAAAACATAGAGTGGTAGTTGGAATCGAGATAGGAAAATTTTCTTTAAATTTTCCGGTATTCCTAGCAGCCATTAAAGACGAGTGCATTCTAGGGGCGGACTTTCTTTCAAAAATAGGGGTAAGAAGCGTTTTCTCTTCAGTTTTTGAGGAAACGGTTTCAGAAAGTCAAGAAAGCTTTTTGTGTTCCCGAATTTGTAGTTTATTGCATTCGTAGGTCTAGACGGCATAAAAATAAAGTCGTTCATCTAGATAGATTAGCTACTTTTTATGAGAGGTAATTCCTTTTAAATCACGACTTTCATCCGGAGCCCGAAAAATTTCAATTTATTCAATTAGTTTTTAGGTTTTTAAGAAGAAGATACTTTTCTTTTGTTGTTACTTTCAGCTACTTCTCCGAGAAGCTGACGCCGAACAACATCAGGCAGAGATATTAGCTGAAAGGAAACCGCCTTGCCCACGGTTTTTGACCGTGGTTTTTCCGTGGGACTTAGGGCAAATGCCAAGGCGGGGACTGGGGAGTCTTGCGAGACGCAGGGTCCACGGAAGCTTCCCCCCCCAGTCCTAAGACTCTCAAGAGGACACCGCTGGCAGCAGCAGGAAAGTCGACGTTGAAGAAGTTTCTTGGATTTTAGGGCAAGAAACGAAGCTCGTTAACTCGCAGCTTAGCTCGAGGTAGAGCAGGAACCGTTTCAAGATCCCGAAAGTCTAAGAGGAAGAAACTGCTTGCAACTCCCCTTTAATTGTCGGAACGACAATTAAAGAAGAGGGGGACGGTGTTGCGCCCGTGCTGGACACTGGGTAGAGAAGTCGCGGAAAGCTGTGAAGCGCGCTCCTTGACAACGGGAGTTTGTTGAGAAGATTATCGATTTTCTGTCTGGCGGATTTTTGGAATCCGCACGCGTTCTGTTTTCCGAGCTTTGAATAAACGCATTTCTCAAGTTTCCCTGTGTTCCTTTTCCTTACGCGAGTTCCGCGGAGTACGTGCGCGAGTGAGGAGTGCGCGATAGTGCTGCGACGGCGACCTCGCTTGACGAGCGCAACAATATTAATAAGAAATATTTTCTTCTGTCTTAGGCGCTTTATAGAAAATAGCGACGCCTACAGCTAAATCGTACACCTCGCGAATTGCTATCCATGGCCATATCTATGGCATTAGCACCTAGCTCCTTATTTGTGGATTCATTAAATATAATGCAAAATATTGCAGATGACGTTTCTGCAACTTATCCAAATGTATTATTATTTATGGCTTATTTGCGTAGCACTTGGCTACCTATAGCATCCAAAGTTTCTGTACACAATTGTCCCGTTCGTACAAATAATTTGGTGGAAAGTTTCCACCATATTGCTAATCAAAAAGTTGGTACAAGTAATCCAAATCTATGGGTGTTTTTAGGTATATATCTATTTTTCAAGTTTCTTCTGCAATACATACATATTTTTACAGTTTCCTCACACAGTAATCTTTTATATTTTTACATATACACATTATAAGTACATTGACAATTTTTGTTATAGAACACTTGTCGGAAATTATAACAAGCCAAGAACTTGATTATTCTCGCTTGCAAAATAATATACGTGTTAGACGTGCACGCACACAACATAATAAAAAGAGAGATAATCAAATTAAAGAAGGACAAAGTGCTCTTATGAATGGTGATATTTCTTTAGAACACTTTACGTATGTTTGAACGCTTTAATCTACATTATCAGCCTTCAGAATTACTGCCTGAAGGTAAATATTAGTATAACTGCTGATTTTTATTAAAATATATTTCCATGATAAGTAGATTTTAAAATATCTCCCAATTTTTACCTATAATTATTTATAAAACTTTAATTACATGTAATATTTTATTGATTACAGCCAATGATAATGAAGAAATAGATGCAAGTTTACTTTCTGATAGAATTCCAGCACCAGGTCCATATCAACTATCTAGCTTATTGTTAGTATCTCTCTCGTGGTGGACCGCTTTGGCGTGGCGAGAGGGCTCCCCGTTCGGATCCGGCGGGTCATGCCTGGTGGCTTCTGTTGGTAGAAGTCACTGTGGTGACCCGTTGGTGAGGTGCGGGGTCTAAGAGTCCACCCTTCCTGCCGCCGGTCTACGGACCGGAGTGGTGGGAAGAATGGGAGCCCGGCGACTCCCTTAGGGACTGGCCTACGGGTCGGTACCAATCGCCGGTAGGGGAAGGCGACCTTGACTTCAAACGCCCGGTCGGCCGGGACCGTTAGGGAGATTTGGTTCCTCCCACCGGCCTAGAGGAAGGAAAACCTCAATAAAAAAAACCACGGGGTTTCGGGGTGGGTGGCTCCCTCACTCATTGCACGCCGGTGCTCCGGCAGAGTGGGGAGCTGGGGTTTCTTGTGGGGTGGGTTTTGAATCCCTCACCCATTGCACGCCGGTGCTCCGGCAGGGTGGGGGATTCGGCCGCAAGGCCATGGGGGGGTTCTGAGGGAGGGTTGTCCCCGTTCCCGAGGTGGGCAGGGATGCCGTCTCACTGAGGGAACGGGAAGACCTCCTCTCCTTCGGGAGAGAAGGTAACCCTCTTTCAGCCGGCCCGGTACGTGGTGCTGGGCCGGATGGAGGAGAGGCCCACATCGGCGATTTGCACACCAGGGTCGTGGACCCACCGTGCCGTCGGTGTGGAGGGTCGTTACGGGCCGCTCGGACATATTCCGAGGTCGGGGCCGGCGGGTCTTGCCGCCGGGTGTAAGAGACCGGCGGCGCGTAAGGGACTCCGGTGGTCGGGGATCGCATCCCTCCCGAACCCGGCCACTCGGAGTCGAAGGAGTCACCGGTGCAGAGGTCACCTCGGCCGGTGACTCGTGATCTTACGCTGGTCGCCACGGCGAGCAAGGCCATGGGTGGGGTGCGACACCCTTGGCCCCAACCGTCCATGGGGCCCCCCGCGTGGCGGCACCCGCTGCGGAGTCCCGGGGGTCGGAGCCCGGGACCACTCGAAAGCTGGTGGGAGAGCACTCTCCCACGGGCGAGTAGGAGGGCATGGACCCGGCGCCCCCGATGTTTTTTCGGGGGCCCGAGGGAATGGGTGGCTCCCCAGGTGAGTACACCGGGGCACGGTCGGCCGGGAGTAATTCCGGTCGGACGTGGGGCGCGCCCGGTCACCCGCATAAAGACCGCAGCGGGGAGCGGGATCCAACAAAAAATGACGGACAAAATTTCACGCAATAACAAAAAAGAAGACGAGAAGGTGAAGGGCTCCGAAGATAGGAGCCGAAGTAGGGTGCGCACCCTGAAGGCTGGATGCACTTCTGGCCCGGCGAGTGCAAAAGGGAAGACGGGCGGCTCACGCACCACGAGAGCTGCCGCCGCCTCCTCCTTGCAGGACGCTGCAAGAGGGGCAAGTACCTCCCGTCCTATGGACAGGGAGGGCTGTTCAAGCGGGGCAAAAAAGAGGAAATTCGCGTCGCCGGTCAGATCAAGGTCCAGGCACAGGATAAGGGACACGAGCCCTTCAACTGATGCCACCGACGCGGAGACACGTCCTGCACCCGTCTTCGTCGAGATTTCCGACGAAGAGGAAGGGCACAGTGAGGGGGATGAGGAGAACGTCGTCCCTGTGGAAGCGGAGAATCTCGAGGAAGAGGAGGAAGGTTTGCGATGCGAAGCATGAGCGAAACTTAACAGGGAGCGAGGACGCCCTATATCTACGGGTATAGGGCTTGATAAGAAAAGTGCCAACAAAAAGAAAGAGTTGGCAAAGGTCGAAAAGGTGTTCAGGGACCTGGTGAATCCCGATCTTTCAAAAAACAGAAAGATTATGGAGGTCACGGCAGCCCAGGAGCTGAAGCACTCTCCGACGCTCGAAATCCCGGGCCTTGTTATCGAGAAGGTACGAGAAATCGATAAGGTTGCTGAAAAAGCGAGCAAGATAAGCGGTCCGATGAGGAAGCAATTAAATCACGCGGCGGCCATGATCTCTGCCGCTGTCGGTCAATTGATCCAGAGGATTCAGGATTCGGAGACCGGAGCGGGTAGAGACGTCGAGATGGAGGAGCTGAGAAACAAGATCTCAGTTCAGAAAGCCGAGATAGTCGGTCTGAAGAATTTCCGTGTGGTGAATGAGAAGCTTCAGACTGAGATCAGGTATCTGCAGGAGCGGATGGAGCGCATGCAGCAACAGCATACGCTGATGCAGGCACAGATGCAGGCGCAGATAGAGGATCCGCCCCTGGCGAACCAACGGCCCGACAGAGGAGCCAAACGTAGGCGGCAGATCGTGGACACCACCGATTCGGAGGAGGCTGCCACATGCCAAAACGAAAATGAGGGTACCGCGAACATCGTTGCGGGAATGACGCAGGACGCGGATGAGGAGTCAAAGAGCTCCAAAGAGGCCGTACTGGCAGAAATTAGGAGGAGCGGCATGCCGGCGGCGGTCAGGCCGCCGATTCAGGGTCGCGCCAAAATCATCGACGACGCCTTGGTGCCGACAGAGCCAGCAGACACGACGCCACCTTCTGACGCGACACGAACCAGTGGCAGTCAGAACGAGAACGTGGTGGTCCAACATCTCTCACAGAGGATGGATCAACTGTACGAGATGGTCCAGTGTCTAAAGAGCCAGAGCCAGGAACCGCCTGCAAAGAGAGAAAAGTCCGTCAAAAAGACTAAAGGAGGGAAGGACACCGCGCCCAGAGTCCCCACGACGATAAACGCGGAGTCAGGCAGCGGAGCTAACAGTAAGTGGAAGACGAACCCCTCTCCGACACCCGCTGCAAAAACCACGGCCGTCGAAATGTGGACGACCGTGGTTAAAAGAGGAAAAAAGGGAGAAGTGAAAGCGCCTCCCAAACCAGTTCCGGGCGGTACTTCGGCCCCGAAGCCGGCTCCCACGCCCGCGGGCAGGTACCGCGGCTAAGGGGCCGGTTCCCAAGCCCGGGCCTGGAGGGAAGAACAAGGGTGGGGGCGCTGGTGTCGCAAGCAAGCAACAGGCCCCCAGGATGACCAAGAGAAAGGTTCCCCGAACGGCGGCAGTCACGCTGACGTGCCCCGACGGGGAATTATGCCGAGAGCATGCGGCTGGTTCGTTCGGCCATCAAGCTGTCAGAGCTCGGTATCGAGAGGGCGCCGAACGTGCGGAGAACGGCTACCGGCGCAATAAACTTGGAGCTGTCTGGCCCTGACAGTAAGGAGAAAGCCGACGCCCTGGCCTTCCGAATGCAAACGGTGCTAGACGGAAGGGAGGGCATACGGATCTCGCGTCCTGAGATATCCGCCGAGATCAGGCTCACCGGACTGGAGGAGTCCGTGACCGCGGAAGACATCAGGACTGCGCTGGCGGAGAAACGGGGCTTCCCCCCTCCTCCATCCAGCCGGGTCCGCTCAGGCGAGCGCCCAACGGGATGAGCACGTCAGTAGTCAGGTGCCCCCTTACGGCGATAAATAAGATAGGGAGGGAAGCCAAAGTTGACGTGGGCTGGTCTAGGGCCGGAGTACAAGTATTAGACAGAAGGCTTATGCAGTGCTTCCGCTGTTTGGAGTTTGGCCACACGAGGGCTAAATGCGGAAGCACTGTAGATAGGACGGGCGCGTGTTACAGATGTGGCGAGATCGGTCACGCTGCCCGGAATTGTGAAGCGCCGGTGAAGTGCGTGTTGTGCGCCGATGCCGGACGCCAGTGCCAGCACAGGGTAAGAAGCAAGGCCTGCCCTAGTGCTGGCAAGGGAAGAGGCAAGACCTCTAAGGCGAAAAGGAAGGGGGATGACGGTAAAACTCTGCCTCCCCCTCCCAATAAGGGGAAAGGCAAAGCTCCCCCTGCGAAAAAGCCGGCAGGGAAAAGCGCCGGCAAGCAGGTAAACGAACCGTCGGGAACTCGGGTGACTAAGTCCGCCGCTCCCCCGACGAAGGAAAAGGAGAGAGCCCCTCCCAAGATAAGGGAGGAGGTGACTCTGGTCGACCACCGGATCATGCTAAAAAAGACAGCGACACCGGTGACCGACGTGGCAATGGATTGGCCCGATGGGGAGGACACCACAAGGTGGAGGATCCTCCCCTGGCCGAAGTCGCGAAATCCGCGCAGACGACTGAAGAGGGCACGACTCCTCCTCCGTTGGAGGAGCCCTAGGCTATGGAGGTGGAGGGGGAGGACCTCATAGACTTTTCGTAGATGCCTCCCCTCCGCCTGATACAGGCAAATCTCAACCACACCCGCGCCACCCAGAATCTCTTCCTGCAGACAATGGCGAAGCACGGGTGTGGCTTGGGGGTGGTGGCGGAGCCGTGGCGCGTCTCGGCGGACCACCCGTGCTGGGTCGCGGACTACACTGGCTCCGCTGCCGTCACATGGAGGGAATTACCATATTCCCCCCCCCCCCCCTGCTCGATGAGTGAGAAGGGGCGGGGATATGTGGCCGTGAGATGGGGGCTCATCTCTGTTGTGAGTGTGTACGCCCCTCCGAGATGGAGCCGGGCGGAATTCGAGGGGGTGCTGCACGACCTGTACGCGTGCGTGCGGCGGCACCTCCTCGCGTCGTCCGGTAGGGTTGTAACCGGACACGGCTACATGAAGGCTCGCGATGCGCTATATAACTGCCTTTTCACGGTCGCCACTCGGTTTCACCTTCAACCACCGAGAAGGATATGGTGAGTATCTCGCAAGTTATTCAATTAACTAATCTATTTTATTTTCAGGTTCCCGACACGGATGGATCATCACCGCCGCTGCCTCCAGGATACCCGCTTCACCGCAGACCAGGATCACCAACGATGGACTTCGATGGATCAACGCCGATGGATCAGGTATGTATAAGGTAAGTATAATTGAAATAATTCTTGAGATTTATTAATAATTAATTAAACCATTTATTCAATTAATTAATCCGCACAGGTGTTCAGAAATTTATCAATCGCCATGAACGGCCGCCCGTAATCTTCTCTTTAGTATCGTGAAGATTGACAGCTCGCGATGCTAGAATATTCTAAGTACCGACGGTTCGAGAACGGTGACAAGTTACTAAGAGCACATCCGCTCTTACGCCTAACGGCGCACACAAAATGATGTTAATGGTAGCTATGTACCTCTCGCTATTGTAGCTAGCGAGCACTTAACGCGTTACGCGGGCGTTACCGGTTGTTATGGATGACGGCGGCACTTCGAGAATGTTCGCGTGACTCTAAGTCCCGGCTTCTCTACTCGCGCGTGCAGCGTGTTGCCGCTTCGACGATCCCCGATAGACTGCCCAGAGCTGTGTCGCTCTCTCGAGCTCCCCACTATCGCGGCGGTGCCCCCACTCCGCGGTTCTTCCTTCGAGAACGTTCGCCTACGGCGTAGAAGATCACTCGATCCCCTGGTGCAAACGTTCTGGAAGGTTTCGTGGAAACTTCCGTCACTAATACCTTCTCGAGGGCCTCTCTCTCGGTGCCGCTGCACCAGGTTTCGACGTTCCGCCGATTTGGCTCCACGTCGACGCCGACCTATGCGCGGCCCTACGGGGAGGTCCCCGATCACGATTCCGTGCAAATTTGTAACGGTCGCGTTTTCTCGCTCGGAATTCGCTCGCCAGGCCAGGGTGAGAAAACGTGGAGACACTGGTTGGTTTTACAAAAGATCTTTATTCTATGCTATTCACAATACATATGGATGGAGGGTGTGAGTGTATGTGCTTGTATGTGTGTTGCTCCGCTGAGCCGCTGTGTACGTGTGGAGGTTGATTCGCGGACAAGTATGGTGGCACGGTTGCCTGACGGATTCGCGGACGGAGGCACGGTTGCCAGACGGATTCGCGGACGGAGGCACGGTTGCCTGACGGGTATGCGGACGGAGGCACGGTTGCCTGACGGAGACGCGGCTTATTACTAATAGACAGGTCGGTCAGGAGCTCAGTCGGGGGCGCCCGACTGAGCGGCCCGTACACCGGGGGCACCCGGCTTGAAGACGGGGGCACCCGTCTTCCGTACGGCGGAAAGGGTCGGGGGCGCCCGGCCCAGAGGCAGGAGGGGGCAGGTAGAAACCAACCGGGGGCACCCAGCTGGGGAGGCCCGTACCCTGGGGGCACCCAGGTGAGAACGGGGGCGCCCGTTCTCTGTACGGAGGACGAGGTTGGGGGCACCCAACCTAGAGAGCGGTCTCGGAGAGTGGTCGTGACAGGAACAGGAGCCGGACCGGACTGGTGACTCGAGCCGGCTCGCGTCCCCTATTTATACCCCGAGTGGAAGTGGTGGGGGCTGCCCCACCACTCTGGCATCGGAGCACGTGCGTCGTGACGCCGAGCGCGTGCTAGACGGCCGTCAGGGTTGTATCGGTAGTGACGAATACGCGTATCGTCACAAATTCCTCGGAGAAGATGTCCGGGTGACATCGAGGATGCCGGCCGTTGACGCCGACCCTATTGCCGCGATTCTACTGACCTAGTATGCATCTTCCGGTACCGCGTTCCTGTAGAAGACGTCCCTGGTTCTATCTAGCTCGCTCGCGCTCGGAGTTCGACGCCGACCTAGTGTTCGCGTGTACTAGGTGTCAACTCCTTCGTAAATGTCGTTTCGTCTCGTAGATGACGTCCGGGTAGCGATTTTGCGTTCCGTCGCCGTGACCTTGACGCCGACCTGATTTACCCGTCTCCCAGGTCCCGCACGTCTCGGATTCACCGACTCTTCTCGAAGAAGAGGGCTATGTCGCAAGTTCCCAAGCGCGTTCGCGGACATTGACGCCGACCTGCGTGACTCGCATACCAGGTGTCCCGCGCGTGCACCATGTCGGTTTTCCTCGGGGAATGTTTCCCGTTTCCGAGTTTCTTTATCTCTGTCCGGACTTTGGCGCCGACCTTCGGGTGAGGTGTACTAGGTGTCAGGTCGCGTGTTTAACGTGTTTCGTCCTGCAGCGGACGTTTCGTTGCGGAGTTTACGAACGCCGAATTGTACTTTGACACGGACCTATTCGGACAACGTACCGGGTGTCTCGGAACGATCTCTCGTGACTTCTCCTCGAAGATCACGTGTGGCTCAGTCTTTAACTTCGCGCTTTTGCGACCGATTCGCGCGTGGAAACTAAAATTTACTTTTATGCGTGAGCCAACTAATTTAAAAGAAAAAGGAAAAGTGAATCGGTCCATCAAACAACACCGCTGCTCGCGGTGGGTGCCCTATAATCGGCCTCATGCTTAAAACTCTTACGGCTAACTGGATATATATGTACGTATATAAACTTATGTAACTACAGGGCCAACGGGCCCGCTTCTTAATCCTATTACCTAAAACTACATTGCGCCGGACGGGGCATAATGCCACATTTTATTTAAACTCTGCCCCACGTCCTCGGAGCGCCGCGTCAGGAGGTTACTCCTTACCGGAGTGTTCCGAGCCCGTCGGGGTCGCCGGACTCTTAAACGAGACCGACTCATCGCTCTGGTCTCCTTCTCCCGCTCTGACTCGTTCGCTACGGCTCCCTCCGCTGGGACACCTGAAATGCCTCCCAATTCGGGATTCGGAGTCGCCGCCGGCAGCTCCGGCATATCGCTGGCCGGCCCCTGTAAGCCCTGGGCTGCCTTCTCTCCACCCGCTCGGTCTCGCGCCTTTTTTTTTTTTTAACGCTGGGAAATCTTCGACTACCGGGTTCCCGGGTCCTAAGGCCCGGTATATGGCCCGGTAGCCCCCTCTGGTGTTGGAGGGGGAAGACTCCCTCGCCCTCCGGGGAGAGGAACGAGGGGGAGTGTGGGATTCTTACCCAATAAAACCCAGCGGGTGTCCTTCACCACGCTTATGGAGACGCCCGGGAACCGGCTATCAATACTTCCGGGGCGTCTCCGGCGCTAAGCCCTTTGAACTTGAGCTTCCTGTCGCGATGATTTGACTCATCGGCTCGTTTGAGCCACCTGAAACAACCTGCTTCGAAGCGCGGATCTAGCTCGCGCGTGGTCGGGTTCGAAGGAGGCGCGGAGGAACAGACGCAAGGCGCGGGTTGGCAAAATGAAGGGTCGTGTTGTAATAATAAAAAGGTTTATTATAACAATATACGCGGGATGATAAATGTTCGCGATGTGCAAAACGGCGATAACGAGTTGGCGTAGCACAAGAGACGGCGCGTATGTAAGTACTCGCGGGATGGCACCAGCGGCCGGATCGGCGTCGGTCGCAGGCGGCGCGTGACAATACGGTGTACGTACAGGGCGAGCCGGTAATTCCGACGGTCGCGCGGGCCAAATCGCGTGACAATATGTATCGGTACGGGCGGAGCCGATTCTTCCGGGCGTCGCGGATCGGAGCGCGGGAAATCGGCGCGGCGCGCGTGAAGAGCGCGCGAAACCGCGGTAATTCGGCGCGATGGGCGACGAAAAGGAAGCCGGTCGTTTGCCGAGACACACTCGGCGAAGACAGAGGATGCCGGAGGCGCTCTATCTTCGGTCGGACTGACTTAAGGATAACCGGCCGTTCGCCGAGACACACTCTGTGGAGACAGAGTATGCCGGAGGCGCTCTATCTCTGTTCGAACTGGCTTCGGAGGAAGCTGGCCGTTCGCCGAGACACACTCGGCGAAGACAGAGTATGCCAGAGGCGCTCTACCTTCGTTGCGTGCGGGCTTCGGATAAGGATAAGAATAAGCTGGTCGTTCTGCGGAGACGCGCTCGGTAAAGACAGAGTATG
This sequence comes from Temnothorax rugatulus, assembly GCA_035220575.1. NCBI lineage: Eukaryota > Metazoa > Arthropoda > Insecta > Hymenoptera > Formicidae > Temnothorax > Temnothorax rugatulus. The sequence goes on along the minus strand of JASTWL010000750.1, from coordinate 4,359 downwards.
CCGGAGGCACTCTACCCTGGTTCGGACTAGCTCGGTGCGGGAACTTCGGATCGGTGTAGTCGGTGAGACGGATGATCGAGAATCGCGCCATATCGTCAGCGACGCTCTCTTTTATACGCGTCGCGGCGGCGTGACGAAGTGGCGGGGATAGCGACGGCAATCGCGAGCGCCGGGACGGTGTGGCGGAACGGTCGGGTATCACGGCGTCCCGACGCTGCGATCGCGTTCGGCGGTCGTCGGCCGCCTTCGGCCTCACTCGGCGTGTCGAGGCGGTCGCCGCGGTAAGTCCGTTCGCGGACTGCCTAACAAATACATGCTAATGTTTAAAATGTGGGCACACCGTGCCCGTGCTTCACCCCGCGGTTGGTCGGCGGGGTGGTCTCGGCCGGGTGTCGAGGCCGGAACGATGCAGTTTCCGGGGGTGCATCGTTACACACCTATTCTCTTAGTGTGGCGGGGTGTGGACACCACCCACCCCGCCACTCCTCCCATTGTTGTGGGAGTTGTGTTCGGCGCCCGTTACCCCGCCGGGACGCCGAACCTCCTATCCTCCGGGACTATTTCCCCGTCAGGGAGTAGCCCGGAGGTGCAGCACCTTCTCGTGCCATTTGTGTATGGCACTGTTACTCCCGGTGTAATGTACCGGTGATTACCTAATCGGAAGAGTTCGCCTGTTGGGGAGGAGGATCTACCTCTCTCCGACGGATTCTCTCTTCCTCCTCCTTGCGAGACATCACTCGGCCGCAATAGCCTACCCCGGAAGCCGAGGCTCCCGGTAGGGAGGCGGGAGGCGGGCTGCTCTCTAGTCCTCGGAGCCCGTCCCCCTTCCTCCTCACCTATTGTGCCCTACGTGGGGCCGCATCCGGGGCACCGCCGCGAGGCCGCAGTCGTCCCCGCCACTCTTCTGGCGGCGGCGACACTCTCAGCGGTCGCCTCGGTGTCCATTCCTCTCCTTCCTCCTCCTCTCTGTCGGTCGGAGGGGGACGTACTTCCCCCCCTCCTGATCCTCTCGCTCGCCTCCTTCCGCAACATTACATTGCCGCAGAAGGAAACGAACGCCTTCCATTTCTCCCCCCTCGCGACTGTCGCGGCCACGACAGCCGGGAGGGAGAGATCCGGACCTATCTCGTCTGTGAGGACACGGCGCTGCACACTCCACGCTGGACATTCCTCCAGCGTGTGCTGCGCCGTGTCCTCCACCTCGTCGTAGTGGTGGCACTCTGTTGTGGCCTCTTTCCCTATTTTGTGCAGGTACTTACCAAAGCATCCATGCCCGGTAAGCACCTGCACTGCATGATAAGACAACCGTGTCCCCGACCGCTCAACCATTCGGCTAAGCAGGGTCGGACGGCATCGACGGTCCATCTTCCGAACTTGGCATTTGCCAGCCAGTCCTTCCATCGTCTGACTAGGACCGTCCTCTCCTGGAGCCTTATGGCTCTGCGCGCCCTCGGCAGGATTGGTTCTTCCCCGGCTTGCAGCGCCTTTGTACGCCGATATACCTCGGCGTACTGTCTGGCTGCAAGCTCCAACGGGGGGAGACCTGCAAAGGCCGTCGCTGCCGCATAAGAGACCGTGCGATACGCACGTGACACTCTTTGGGCTATGGGCCGCTGAATCTGACGAAGTTTCGTCCGTAAGCGGCTTGAGCCCTCTACCGCAGACACCCAAAATGGGGCGCCATAGAGTGTCACGGCGTGCACGGTCGCGGCGTAGAGCCGGCGAGCACGCCCGCTCGCTCCTCCCATGTTTGGCATTAGCCTCACCAAACCGTTGGCTACTCCCTTGGCTTTCGGAGTAAGGCGAGCGAAGTGCTCGCCAAAGCTCCAGGTACCGTCCATCGGTCTCGCGCCTGCTGGCCGGCAGTAGTTCCACTGCCTCAGCCGAGAGCTTGCTTAAGACGATGTGCGGGGATTCCTACGGGGCGCGACCCCTTACTGCGCGGTCGCAGGGTAATAGTGGCGGGGGATTTTAACGCTAAGAACCCGCTTTGGGGATCCCCCGCCGCTGACCTGAGAGGTCGCATCTTGGAGGGGTGGGCGTCGGGTCTCGGCCTGGTCCTAATAAATACGGGCCGGGCAACACGTGCGTGCGCTGGCAGGGGACGTCCATCGTCGATCTGACGTGGGCGAGCCCCCCTGCCGCGCAAAGAATCAGCCGCTGGGGTGTAGCGACGGGGAGGGAGACTCTGTCCGACCACCGTCACATAGAGATGGTGGTCGACGCTGCCTCCCGGGTGGTTCTGGCCTGACGCCGGGAAATGGAGAACACCAGACGGAGATGGGCCCTGAAAAAGATCAGCCCGGACCACCTACGTGCGGCCGTGTTAGACCTCACGTGGATGGACGAGGGGGCACAGGGCAACGACGCCGAAGTAGGGAGGACCTTCAACGTGGACGACGAGGCGGACGTACTGTGGGACATTATGTCGCGTGCCTGCGACGCCGCGATGCCTCGCGTCCGAAGGCTCCCCCCCCAGGCGCGCGATGTATTGGTGGACGGACGCCATCGCCGAGCTAAGGCGGGCGTCCGTCCGCCGTATGCGGGAGTGGCTTCGCGCAAGTGCGGGCCACGGCAATCGCAACGAAGAAGAGGCCGGAGAGGCCTGGCGTGCTGCCCGCTAGGCTCTCTCCGGCGCGATCAGGCGGCCAAAGAGAACTCCTGGGGAGAGCTCCTCCGCTCCTTGGATGAGGATCCGTGGGGGCGTCCTTACAGACTGGTCCTCGGTCGTCTGAGGCCATGGGCGCCCCCATTGAAGGAGTCCCTGGACCCCCAGTTCGTGGGAAGAGTGGTCGACACCCTCTTTCCCGTCGGTGACGGGGGGGTTGTCCTCTTCCCTGAGGTCCCAGTCCCCGAGTGGGACGACGGGCTGGGGGTTACCGGGGAGGAGCTGGAGCGGGCTCTGAAAAGGGTCAGGATGCGCAAGGCTCCTCGCCCTGATGGAATCCCCGGGAAGGCTTGGATCTTGGCCGCCGGGGGACTGACCGACAGGCTCCTGAGGACGTACACCGGGTGCCTGAAGGTCGGTCGGTTCCCCAGACATTGGAAGCAGGCTAGCCTTGTGCTCTTGTCTAAGGTAGGTAAACCTCGGACTCTCCGTCCGCGTACCGTTCGATATGCCTGCTGGACGAGGTCGGCAAGATCTTTGAGAGGATCATCGCCGAGCGCCTCGTCCAGCATCTGTCCCGGAGGGAGGACGGAGGCCTTTCCGACGACCAGTTTGGTTTCCGTGCGGGCCAGTCTACGATCGACGCGATAATGCGCGTCATGGCCCGCACGGACGAGGTCACGGGTCGGGGTGGTTCTGGGCGTCGGTTTTGACGTCCAGAACGCGTTTAACTCCCTGCCCTGGCCGGTAATAGGAGAGGTCCTCCTACGGCTCGACGTACCACCCTATCTCGTCCGGTGATTTTTTTTTATTAAGGTAGGGAAAACTCATCATCCTCCCGCGTCCCCCCTTTTAAGGGTGTCGGAGGGGCGGGGAGGGTTGCAAACACGCCAGGGTGTAAGGGTTAAGGAGCGGGGACGGATGGGCAGCTCTTCCCCTCTTTGAGGGGGGCGGCCCATCCGCCACCGAGAGGCCGAAAGGCCGAGGGGAGGCGCGGCGGCCCGGGGGGGGCTCGGGCGGGTCCCTCAAGGGGGTCCCGCCACAAGTGCTCCCCACGGGCCGTGACAGGGGCGGGGGGCCGGGTTCCTCCGGGGGTGGTGACACTTCTGGGTTCCCGGTCCTCCCCCCTGCCCTCCACGGGAGGGCGCGAGGGGGGAGCCCGCCGTTTGCGACGGTCACTCCTCCCCTCCTCGCCCGGTGGCGGGCGTGCGGTCGGGAAAGCCGCACGCCCGTGCGTAAGCAACTCCGGAGGGGGGGTGGCGGATGGGAGTGATGTTCCCCCATCCGCACAAATTAGCTAGTCCATCAGGACACGGTGTGGGGAGGCTCGCGGAAGAATAATAATACCCAGGGCTCCCCTTCATAACGCCGAGAGGAACATCCGGGGGAGTTTTAGTGGGTTGGAGTCCCACATAACTGCCCTCCCGCCCTGGGGAGGGGGTATGCGTGCGCATTTCTCCCTCGTAATTAAAAAAAAAGGGAAAACTCATCATGAGTACCGCCGCCCTCGGGGACGGGCGGACGGTTATGCCGGACTCCTACCGGCTAAAAACCCTACGTGTGGCCTGCCTGGTGTCTCGAGGGGGGGGGGGGCGCCCGGGAACGGTTATCATTACTTCCGGAACTCGTCCGGGTGATCGCCGACTATTTCCGGGACAGGGGGCTCATGTTCGTGGACGGAGAAGGAGTCCTGAGGATCAGGATCGTGGGCTGTGGGGTACCGCAGGGGTCCGTATTGGGCCCCTTGTTGG
>JASTWL010000749.1:0-85704 GCA_035220575.1 Temnothorax rugatulus | reverse complement strand
AAGTCGAGTTTATGATTTAATAACTGTAGCTTTATTTATTCTTTTTTTTTTTTTGGTGTTGTTTCTCTCGGTTGAGAGAATTACGTGCCTTCAGCCCCACCCCGGGGCTATATGACACAACGTTGCTGAACCCGTAATTTATCCAACTCTCTTCCTTTATATTATCTTCCTCTATTCCTGAACTGATAATGTATATGTGTATGTGTGTAAGTGTAACTGCGTGTTAATGTCCGCGATGTAGAACTGCGCGGATCACTTTCCCCTGCGGCTATGTGTATGTGTATGAGCGTTAGTGTAATTGTGTGTTTATGCTCCGGTGTCTTGAACTCGGGATGCCGTAGGTACGTTAGACCCAAGTAACTGCGCGGATCACTTTCCCCTGCGGCCTGTATTAGGGGAGACCGGGGTTGTGTGTCTACAGAGGTGCACTATATTGCAATGCAAACGTTTTAATTTGCAATATTTTCATGTATATTTAAGTATCGTGATTGTAGTTCATCTCTCTTAAATAATCTTCTTTCATATTAGCTATTTTTTTATTTTAGTTTAATCATTTTCATATTTCAAATAAAATTTTATGTGAAATAAAATATATAGTTGATCTTTAAATAATTTTGATAACAGAGAACTGTTCAACAATTAAAGAAACTGTGGGCAAATCTAAAGCAATGTCAACGAGAAGCATTAACAAAGGAGAAACAATCACTCATGGCAACGGGTGGAGGACCACAGGAGGCAAGAACAGAAGTTGATCCTGACATTGCCAACATTGCACCCCATTTGATGAAAACCGCACCAGTATTATTTTCATCTAATATGACGGAAAAAGAAATTAATGGTATATTATATATTAATTAACTGTTAGACTTTTAGACTTAGAATAAAGTTTTTGTAAGAATATTTTTTAACTCTTAGAGCCGGTCTACAATGGGTGTTGTAAGTCGTAAGAATTGACCAATCACAGTCCATTATTCTCCTTGCGGTCGAAGAATAATGAACTGTGATTGGCTAATTCTTACGACTTGCGACTTACATCTATTGTAGACCGGGCCTTATACTACAGGTCACCAAAAGTAAGACATTGTCGTATGTACCGTATGTTAAAGTTAATGCTAAGCTGTCTCAGCAACACATGCTTTTGATATATCAAACATGAATATGAACTTTCATTATTTCGTGCATTTCAGATAAACGTGAGTTTGTATTTGATATCATGTCTGCTGACGAAGGTGTAGAAGTATTATTTAATAAAGAAAAGGAACATGTGATAGACATAGATGATGTAGAAAGCACTACTGTTTCGCAAGGTATTATTTTATAAAATTTTTATTATATATTTATCCATTAAAGCGTATTTCTTTGACTACGACAAGTACAAAATACAATTGTAACACTATCTTTTATGTTTTGTAGACACATTTACTATTGCAGAAGGCTGTAATGAAGAACTGATGACATCACACAGTACAGATATGTTAAAAGTACATTTAAATAATGATATGAAAAACCACGTGTTTTTAAACGAAAGAGAAAAGATTTGCTGGAAATATCAAATGAAGAAGAGAAATTACAAATACAAAGATTTAAAAATGTTATAAAACAAGAAGAAACATTAGCAAACATTAAGTTAAAACACGAAGAAAAAATAACACTTATGAAAGAAGAGCATTTAAAATTATTTAACGATTTGCAATTGAACCGTTTAAAAGAAATACAAAAAATAGAAATAGAAATAAAGAAATCAAAGCTCAAAAGTACCGAATTAGATAAGGAAATATAGACTTATCCGTAAAAAAATAAATTATACTGCTATAAGAAAAGACAGTCCCTGTTAATGTTAATGTTAGAATGTTAAAGCCTGAACACAGACTTTTGCATTTATGTTATGCTCCCCGCTTTAGTCAGTTGCGTGTAATAAAGTACAACTATGTACAAATTATATACATTTATTTTATTTTTATTTTCTTTCGTTTAATTTTATTTTACTCTAAATATTATTATTATTATGTACTAATATGTAATTACTAATGTAACGTTTTGTTTTTTTTTATATTAAGTATGTAATAAAATGTTCTTTCTACAATTAAAAAATATGACGATATTCAATATAACATTGTAATGATATTATGTAATGTTTTGTTTTTTATTTAAAAATAATATTACGTTTATATGGTACAAAAAGAAATTATGTTTTAAATGATACAATAAATTGTATTCATATTTTATGCATCTTTTATTCAACTTATTTTATATGCAGCAACACATGTTTATACAAATATATTTTACAAAATATTTACAAATATATTTTGCAAAATTATTGTCAAAGTCAAACTTTTCTTCGTTCGATAATAGCATTTCGCACAAGAAAGCCGTCTCCTAGTTGCCAATGAGGTGGAAATGGTGGAACTTCGTCATCTTGATTTATATTTTCTCCTTCCTCTTCTTCTTCCATAATATCATTATATATTAGCGAGAGATTGTGAAGGACAGCGCATGCTATAACAATTGTTGTAGATGTTATTAATTTTGTTTGAAGACCTCTTGATAAGCAAGAGAATCTACGTTTCCAAATTCCAAAGACCCTTTCGACGATTCTTCATGTTTTCCCATGAATTATATTATAACTGTAACAAAAATACAATCAATTATATATATTTGTACTAGTATTTATTATTGCTAGAATTGTAATTTTAAATTATATGTATATCAAACCTTTCTTCTTCATCACTGATAGGATTATAATTGGTGTCAATAAAATGGTAAAGAAGGGTAACCACCATCTCCGACTAGCATCCCGTCTAATTCACGTTGTCTGTATCGCATGTATATACGCACTGAGAAAAAAAATATTTTGATCCAAAAAATATTACTTCATTCAAGAAAATTATTTATTTGGTGGGTACCAATGACATATTTACTTAAATTAAATGCATACATTTTCTTAATTTAAGTACTTATTTAAACAAATTAAATTAATATTTATATACGACAAAACTAACATTAACTTTAATGAAAAAAATATTTTCTTCATCCTGGAAATGATAAACAAATTGTTAATAAATATTTTTTTTAAATAAAAAAACTATAAACAGGAAATGAGAAAATATCTCTTATTACAAATAATGCACAATTTCTAAGAACAAAATAATTAATAAAATAAAATAAATATTTCTTTGAGATCAAGAATGATATTCATAGTTGAAGCAAATATTTTATTGAATCAAGGAAATCATAAACAGAAGATTAATAAATATCTTTCATTAGAAAGAAATGCATAATTTCGAAAAGCAAAATGATTAATAAAATAAAATAAATATTTCTTTGAGATCAAGAATGATATTCATAGTTGAAGCAAATATTTTATTGAATCAAGGAAATCATAAACAGAAGATTAACAAATATCTTTCATTAGAAAGAAATGCATAATTTCGAAAAGCAAAATGATTAATAAAATGAAATAAATATTTCTTTGAGATCAAGAATGATATTCATAGTTGATGCAAATATTTTATTGAATCAAGAAAATCATAAACAGAAGATTAATAAATATCTTTTATTAGAAAGAAATGCATAATTTCGAAAAGCAAAATGATTAATAAATAAAATAAATATTTCTTTGAGATCAAGAATGATATTCATAGTTGAAGCAAATATTTTATTGAATCAAGGAAATCATAAACAGAAGATTAACAAATATCTTTCATTAGAAAGAAATGCATAATTTCGAAAAGCAAAATGATTAATAAAATGAAATAAATATTTCTTTGAGATCAAGAATGATATTCATAGTTGAAGCAAATATTTATTGAATCAAGAAAATCATAAACAGAAGATTAATAAATATCTTTCATTAGAAAGAATGCATAATTTCGAAAAACAAAATAATTAATCAAATAAAATAAATATTTCTTTGAGATCAAGAATGATATTCATAGTTGAAGCAAATATTTTATTGAATCAAGAAAATCATAAACAGAAGATTAATAAATATCTTTCATTAGAAAGAAATGCATAATTTCGAAAAGCAAAATGATTAATAAAATAAAATAAATATTTCTTTGAGATCAAGAATGATATTCATAGTTGAAGCAAATATTTTATTGCGTCAAGAAAATCATAAACAGAAAATTAAGAAATATCTTTTATTAGAAATAAGAAATTCACTATTTCGAAAAACAAAATCATTATTGAAACTAAATAAATATCGTTTTTATATTGAAATATTCAAGATCTGCATTTCTTAAATCAAATAAATGTTATCTAAAGAAAATAAATATTTACTTGAGAATACAAAACTATTTCGATTTAATTTTCAAATAGTTTTTATTTTTTTTTAATATTGTTATAGTGTGCAATCTGTATTTATTGTTTCGTATATATATTCAATTTTAATTACAGTTAATTAAAATTACGCATTTATTTACAATTTTTGAGGAACGCATCGACGGGTTTTGAACCTAAGATGTTCGGGGTCGCACCTACATGCTAACGCTGAGCTAATCGTACGCTTGTGGTATCTATCATTATAAGTATTATAAACAATCTATATATTTGTACAAGAGTGAAGGAGTTTGTGACGTCGAATCAACCGCCATTACGCTCCCGGCACTACGGCAGCACTATCGCGCTCGGAGCGCTCTATATTTCCTGCTCTTACTTACTTACTTACTTACACTTCTAGTAATTTTCTTTTCACACTGAGTGCAGCTATGCAGTCCTTTGCTAACCATTGTAACGTACTGACGCATTGACGTGCCAAGGAAATAAAGGCATATATTTTATCCATAAAATATCCAGTTACTTGCTCACCCTATCAATGGTTATGGGCCCAGGCGCGTAAGGAGCGTATAATAAAAGGATCGAGATTTGGTATATAAGAAGATATAGACTTATCTACATTTCGTCGCAAGTTTTCGTTACGCATAATATTAACGCGACATGGCGACCCACGAAGTGAAAGCCGATACACACATAGCGAAGCTGTCTGATTGCAACTACAGAACGTGGAAAACAGAGATGAGGTGGTACCTGAGAGGCAAAGGCCTTCTGGACTATGTTCTGGGAGCGATTAGGTTAGACGAGAATGCAACAGAAGCGGAGAGGAAAGTCTTCCGGATTAACAACGACAAAGCTATGGCCGCCATTGGATTACACTTGGAACCGAATCAACAAATACATATCGAAGATTGCAACGACGCTTGTGAAGCATGGTTAGCTTTAGAACAGGTATATCAACCCATAAATAGAGTTCGTATAATGCAATTAAAGAAAGAGTTTTATCACATAAAAATGAAAGACGATGAAGCAATGTCATCATATGTAGCTAGAACTAAGATTGCAGCTGCTAACCTCAAACAGGCTGGTGCGGAAGTAAAGGACGAAGATCTCGCGTACGTAATACTTGCTGGATTACCTGATACGTATGAAAATCTGAATATGGCATTAGCGAGTCTGCCCGATGACAAGTTTACATCCACAGAGGTAATGAGAGTGCTTTTGGCTGAGTACGATAGACGCCGATCACGCACCGATGGCAACGTCGGCGAATCGATGGAGGCACTTCAGACTGGTAAAGTATCAAAGGGCTCAAAGAATAATAAAGCGTCAAATGCGTCTACCGCTGATAAAACGGCAGTTTGCTTCAACTGTAAGAAACCGGGCCACTACGCAAGAAACTGTCGGTCCAAATCAGGTAACAAGCAAACTCAGCATCATAACAAAAGTAAGAGAGATCTTGATGCGTTTTTAGTGTCATTAAATAATCTTGATGTCGAAGAAAGCTGGCTATTAGACAGTGGCTGTACTCATCACGTCTGCAAACGGAAAGATTGGTTCCAGAATTTCCAAGAAATAGAAGATGAAACCATCAACACTGCAGCAAATCCCGAAAGGAAAAAGAGTGCTCAGCTGCACGCGAAGGGCACAGGACATCGTACTGAAGACTTTGTTGGAAACAAAGAGAAAGCTGTCGTGTTACGCAATGTTTACTACGTTCCGCATATTAGAAAAAATTTAATGTCAGTATCTCAAATCGAAAGGAAAGGAAAAGAATTTCTCATAAAAGACGGCAAAGTGAAGATACGCAACGTGAAGACGGGACAAGTAATGTGTGAAGCTTACAGGAAGAATGATCTATACATCGTCAGGGCCGAAGTCGATTTAAAAACGGAAGCTCCTGTTGAAACTAACCTCACTCTAATCAAGGATAATGATGTATGGCATCGCCGATTTTGTCATGTGAGTAACAGCACTATAGAGAAGCTTGCCACGCATAACAAAGTACGAGGACTGGACAACACTAAGATAGATAAGTACAACTGCGACGCTTGTAATATCGGAAAATCGACGAAGAGCGCGTGCAAAAAGATTAAAGGTAGGCAAAGCAATAATGTTTGTGAACTAATACATTCAGACCTTTGCGGTCCAATGCCTGTTAAATCATTAAGCGGCAACAGATACTTTATTACGTTCATAGATGATTTCTCAAGGAAAACAACCGTCATGTGCATAAAATCCAAAGAAGAAGTCACCGATTGCGTCAAGAGATACATAGCCAGAGTGGAACGCGAAAAAGGAAAGAAGATGAAGAGATTTCGGACAGATAACGGACTCGAATATTGCAATAAGCAACTCACAGATTACTTCAAGAACACGGGCATCAAACACGAAAAATCTAATGTGGAAACCCCTCAAATGAATGGAATCGCCGAGCGAATAAATAGGACCCTTATGGATCTAGTAAGGTCAATGCTGAAATCCGCGAAGCTCCCGCAAAAGTTTTGGGCAGAAGCAGTAGTAACGGCCGCATATATTCGCGATAGAGTCGGACACACTTCAATTAAAGGAGACGTCCCACTTGCATTATGGACTGGTCGAACACCTAGCGTTCAACATCTCAAGATATACGGATGCCTGGCTTACGCAAATCTACCGAGACAAGGACGAAAGAAGCTTGATGACAGAGCAGTCGAATGTTTCCTCGTCGGATACGCATCGCAAACCAAAGGTTATCGTCTCTGGTGTCCAGAAAAATCAGATGTGATTATAACAAAACATGTACGATTCGCTGAAGATAAAATAGGCTATGAATGGATCTATAAAGATAGTACATTGCACAGATACAAACATAACAATATATGGTCGGAAAGCGATAGCGAGTCAGAGTCAGACCATACAATCACACCTCCGCGTAACAAATCAAAGACGACGAAGGAAGAGTTAACATCAACGTCCGAAGACGACTCAGAAGATTCGACAAGCAATAAAACGAGCCCAGATAGGACACGTCGGACAGTGGGGGAGGTAGATGAGCCACAAAAGAAGAAGGTCGGCAGACCTAAGAAGATAATAAGAAACCCATACGGTCGAAAAGGGAGGCCAAAAGACAATACAGAAGATAACAGCGAAGTGGAAATCAATCTCGTTGAAGTTATAGAGCCTCGCGATTTAAATGATGCACTATCTTCACCACAAGTTACAGAATGGAAACGAGCCATCAATGAAGAGATCGAGAGTCTAGAAAGTCAAGGAACCTGGGAAGTAGTAGACTTACCGCCTGGCAAACGATGCATAGGATGCAAATGGATCTTTAAACTCAAAAGAGATTCCGAAGGTAAAATCTCAAGGTTCAAAGCAAGGTTAGTAGCGCAAGGATTTACACAAGAAAAGGGTGTCGACTATAACGAAACTTACTCACCTGTCGCTAACTTCTCGATCATACGTTTCATGTTAGCTATTTCAGCAATGTTTGGATGGCACACACGGCACGTAGACATAAAATGTGCATACTTAAACGGAAAACTCGAAGAGGAGTTGTATATGAGACCTCCACCCTTGTACAAAGTTAAAGAAGGAAAGGTGGTCAAGCTTAAACGACCAATCTATGGATTGAAACAGTCCGGAAGAAATTGGAATGAAGAAATTGACGATTTTCTCACCAAAAACAAGTTCAAGAGACTACGTTCATCAAGTTGCGTGTATCTCAAAGCGCACACGATCAAAGGTCGTTGGACGATTCTAGTAGTATATGTTGACGATATTTTCTTTTTCTCCAGTAACAAAACTTCATTAGATAAGGCTGTACAATTGATCATGAACGGCTATGAAACCAGAGATCTTGGTGATATTACTTATGCTCTAGGAGTGAAGATTCAACGGAATAAATCAGGCGATATACTATTGAGTCAGAGAGCATATATAGAATCAACATTATCAAAATTTGGTTTGGAGGAATGTCGTGTTACCGCAACACCCCTAGAACACGGATTGAAGATGTCGAAAGAAGACGGCGCCAATTCACCGGAGGAAAGAGCAGAGATGGCGAAAGTGCCATACCGACAACTTATAGGATCACTAATGTATTTGGCTCTATATACAAGGCCTGACATCATGCATGCGGTAGTGAAGCTATCGCAGTATAACGAAAATCCAGGTCGGACACATTGGATCCAGGCAAAACACGTATTACGCTACTTAAGTGGAACCAAAGATTACGCCCTACAGTACCGAGCCCATCAAAAACCTACGATCCAGATTTATAACGATGCCGACTGGGCAGGTGATCTCGATGACAGACATTCATATTCTGGTATGGTAGTTACCATGGGACAAAACACAATACAGTGGAAGTCAGCGAAGCAGAAAAGTATCACGACGTCAAGCATGGAAGCGGAGTACGTCGCGCTATCAACTGGAGTCAAGGAAGCCATGTGGATTCAAATGTTCATCGCAGAGCTGAATATGTCAGATCTATTTCCTCAAAGCTGCGAGTTACGATGTGACAACCGGGCGGCTATAGATTTCTCGAAGAATCGCATTGAGAAGGGACATACAAAACATATCGACATTGCTCATCATCTTGTACGAGAGAAACTGGACGAGAAAACAGTTACATTATCCTACATCGCATCAAATGATAACCCGGCTGATATATTGACAAAGCCGTTACGGCGCATCACGCATCAAGAAGGAATGCAGAAGCTGGGATTAGACGTCGCAAAAGTGGGGGATTGAAGGAGTTTGTGACGTCGAATCAACCGCCATTACGCTCCCGGCACTACGGCAGCACTATCGCGCTCGGAGCGCTCTATATTTCCTGCTCTTACTTACTTACTTACTTACACTTCTAGTAATTTTCTTTTTCACACTGAGTGCAGCTATGCAGTCCTTTGCTAACCATTGTAACGTACTGACGCATTGACGTGCCAAGGAAATAAAGGCATATATTTTATCCATAAAATATCCAGTTACTTGCTCACCCTATCAAAGAGTAGAAAGAGTAGAAATAATATATTACTTTAAAAAAGCCGACGTTTTTATTTAAATCATAATACGAAGAGATTTATCTGTTTGGAAACAATAAAATATTCTAATTCCATATTAATGGTTTCTTTGTTTCAAGTAAATATTTACTGCCGTCAGAAACAAGAGTGCCGTTACTGCAAATTGTTACTTTTTCATAATATTTATGTAAAGTTCAGAAGATTTTCCATCAAATCATATTTATATTTTCCATAAATTTTCAATAAATTTTCCATAAAATCTATATATTTTGATCATATACGTTTAAGGCTTAAATTGAAAACAAACTTGATTTCGGTAAATGATAAACTTCTGAACTTTACATGAATATTATCATAAAAATTAAATTGTAGTTACGGACATTCTTGCTTCCGGCGACAGTATATTGATAATTTTAAAATGCTAACACTTTGATTTAAGCAAAAATTATCTTACATTAAGTAAATACTTTTTAATGTCGAACGAATGGTTTCTGTGGTCATTAAATATTTGTTTACTGATCATAAAGAAATATATTGTTGGTTTCAAAAAACCAAATCTTTGATTTGAGCAAATAATTGAGTAAATATTTGTTAAACATATTTATCGATATTAAGTATCTAATGTATTTTCTGGTTTGAAGTAAATATTTTCTGATACTAAGCTAATGTTACGTCCAACCCCGTGGTTAAGAAAAACCGGGAAGCGAAGGAAAGGCTAACCGGAGGGGTCGGGGTAAGGAAGGACGCAACCAGATACTTACTATAACTGCCCGCAGGCACGCGCTCTGAGGCGCGTGGCACGAGCCGAACGCACTTTTGAATGCGTAGGAAAGGTCAGGGTCCGTAAGAACGCTGGGACGGTTTCCTTACGCAGTGCGATCGTCGGTCCTCTTTTAAGTCAGAGAATTTAATCTCTTTAACTTAGGATCGGACCTCGTGCGTTCTCGAGTGGTGTAGAATAATGGGTCTTAAATTAAAGGAATGAAATGCAGAATTACATTAAACGTAAAAACATTTATTATCTATTATTTAAACAATTCGTCGTTGTCACAAAACAAAATTTAGTTTTAATTTGTAATTGAGTGTAAGAGGTATTATAATACGCATATTGCTTAGACTTGTTCAAGATAACGTTTATAAAAAGAAAAATGGTTATAAAATAATTATAGACTAAGCGTGTAGACAAATATTCATATTTCTTAATTGATATAAACATATATGTATATAAATGTGTGTATTAATTGTGGATAGAGTGGTGAGTGTAAAGGTGTTCTTACATCTGGTCGGATTCTACGTTTGCGAAAGTGTGCTTGGCGAACGTTTCTATTGCGGAGAAACGCGCGGTGATCTCGTCGAAATCCGACGCGTGTTGGTCTTCAACGGTCAAGTCGACTATCGGAGCCGTCAAGTCGATTACTTCCGGGAGCGGTCTGCTAATTTCGGGCGCAGGAGCGGAGTGGAGAGCGTTAAGTCGACGCAGTTCGGCTATAGCGCTCTCGGAGATAAATCTCCCGGAGATGACGGACGTTATAACAGGGGACTTATTCTGCCGATTTTGATGGTGGAGAATTCGCTCTCTCCGATTTTTGCCCGCTCTGTGTTTCCATACCATCTATGTGCGAAAGATTTCTAAATTACTCCGAGCGGATTATCGCTAAAGCAATTAGACGGGGAATTATTTTAAGGAAAAACAGTGGATTGAAGGTCCTGAGCGAATATCGCTAGGACCAGGATTCTTAATTATCTTGAGCGAATATCGCTAAGATAATCAAGAGGGAATGGTCCTGAGCGAATACCGCTAGGACGAGGATTTTTAATTATCTTGAGCGAATATCGCTAAGAAAATCAAGAGGGAAAGTTTGGAGGTCCTGAGCGAATACCGCTAGGACGAGGATTCTTAATTATCTTGAGCGAATATCGCTAAGACAATCAAGAGGGAAAATTTAGAGGTCCTGAGCGAATATCGCTAGGACGAGGATTCTTAATTATCTTGAGCGAATATCGCTAAGATAATTGAGAGGGAAAGGTCCTGAGCGAATACCGCTAGGACGAGGATTTCTTAATTATCTTGAGCGAATATCGCTAAGATAATCAAGAGGGAAAGGTCCTGAGCGAATACCGCTAGGACGAGGATCTTTAATTATCTTGAGCGAATATCGCTAAGATAATCAAGAGGGAAAGTTTGGAGGTCCTGAGCGAATACCGCTAGGACGAGGATTTTTAATTATCTTGAGCGAATATCGCTAAGATAATCAAGAGGGAAAGGATTAGTATGGCTATTATAACGCGACTTGTACATATGTGTAAGTTGAGTACTTAAAAATAAAATGACTTACTATTGCTGGAATATATAGATATATATAATATATATATATATATTCGGCCGGACCCTGGTGTTGAGCGCAGGTCTCGGAGGGGAGTCGCCGTGAGGAGGGTAGCGCCCAGTTGACACTCACAGAATTTATTCGCGACTCTTAGGATTGGCAGGAAAACTGAAGGTTAAAAAATATACTGATGGATACGCGGACTCAGAAGGAGTCTGCCTGGTGCCGGATCAAGAAGTCACGCCAAGTGCGTAGGGTCGCGGTTTTTATACAAAATTAAGGAGGCGGGATTGTTTTTTAATATGTCGCGATTGGTGGATTTCTCTTCCGATCGAGACGTAATTTTCAGTTTTCCGCCTATCCTAGAAAGCTTGAGACGGTTATCGGTTTTTCCGGCTGTTCATTGGTGAGTCCTCTCGTAAGGCCCTCACCGTCTTATCTGGCGGTGCAACCCTTCACCTCTTCCAGTGGCACATCTGTTTTTCGGCTATCGCCGACTTCTCCTGTGTTTATGTTGACGGACATGAAATCTTAAATGCAACCAGAAACTTCCCCACACGTGTGTTTAGAATCTTGCTCGATGCAATAGGAGATTTTATTAACTCTCTTTGGCATTAATGTCGCCGGGTTTATAGCCGTCGGGCCCGACACCCCTGGCGAAACTCTGGTTACGTATGCCCCGTCTGTTAGTAATATGTCATCTAGAGGGTTGCTTTTAGTTGTCTAAGCAAATAGCTAGTTTTGATCATAAAAAATAATGTGAAGAGATCCAGGCTCACTCGCCGTTCGATAACCGTCCGTGCTCCGTTTTCTTATCCTAATCTTACGGCTATCTTGTGCGCATAAGGGTTCCCACGAAAAAAAAAAAATGGAAATCGTTAAGTCCGCAGGACGTAACACTAATAATTTCTGTCATTTAAGTAAATATTGTTCAAACATATTTATCGATACTAAGTAATTTATTTACTGGATAAAAGACTGAATATTTTCTAATTCCAAAGTAATGGTATCTTTGATTCAAGTACATAATTATTTACCATTTATAAAGAAATATATTCTTAGTTTTCAAACACCAACGCTTTGATTCAAGTTAACATTCTCTCAGATCAAGTAAATGATTTTGTAGTTGAATTTTTCAAAAACCAAAGTTTTCATTTTATTTATTCGAAATAATATTTATTTTTATCAAGTAAATATATATGCCTAAAATATTTAATTATGTACAAATATTTTCGTAGATAAATTGCTTGAGTCAAAGAAATATTTATTAAAACAAAATATATATTTCGTTATTGAAAGTGAATATTTGTTTGCTTTTATAAGTATCCCAGTATTACTAAATTGATTTTCTTGAATTAAATAATTTTATTCAAGTCATTTAAAAACTGAAATTAAACAAATATTTATTTAAAATTGGCTATTACTTTTAAGTAAATGCATTTTTATTACATGTAAGAAAATTATTTCACAGTTTTAAGAAAATATTATTTGATTTAAAATAACGTTTTCTTCATGTGAGTAAATATTTATTAAGGACATGAATTACTTTTACGCAAATAAATATTTTCTTAGAAGTAAAAAAACGTCGCAGTTTATTGGTTACACATTGTTCAGACAAATATGCACATGTGATAGGACTCCATGCTAGAAAGAAAAAAATATCTTATTACAAAAAATTCATCCTTTATTAAACAAAATTATCATGAGATGGTTTTTATTACTTATAACTTATTTTTTTGGATTAAGAAATTTTTTTTTACAACAGTAGAGTTTAATTGCTTGAGGTATATATTTTGTTAAAATAAAAAAATTTGTTTTAAAGTAGTACACTAGAAAAAAATATTTATATCCGAATAAATAAATTCTTAGAAGCTTTCTAATGAATAATTATCTTAAATATAGTAAAATTTTCTCAATGAGCAAGAAATACTTTGGTCGAAAAATTTTTACTTTATTCAATAAAATGATTCCTTAGGTAGCTCTTACGAACTTATTTATTTTGATTAAATATTTATCTTTCAGTGTATACATTTTAAACATTATTAAAAAAAAAAAATTACAAAATAGAAAAATTATTTCTTATTTAAGAATAAATGTTTACTTATAACAAGATATAAATATAAAAAAGTATATAATTTTAAACTAAATTTTTTTTTCTGAAAAGTATTTATTAATAATAATATGTAATCTTTATAATAAAGAAAATTAGATTTTTACTTTAAAAAGATAATTTACTTTATTTAATAAATGACATTCTATATCTCATAATAAAATTATTACTTGAATGTAGAAAATCTAATAATTTGAAATGAAATATACTTATTATTAGTGTAAAACATGTACATAAAACTGTGTCTCCTATGGACCGACAGTGTGTCTCTGTGCGAGAGAGAAAAGGAACAGAGTCTCATTCGTCTGCAATATGCATGCGCCTGTATCGTACATTTTTATTTAAATTGAATGAATATTTACTTCAATAAAAAACATAATTTAAGTAAACATATTTATTTTGGTTAAAAAAATATTTCCTTGGTAGAAGCTATCTAAGAAGTAATTTTCTTCAAGAAAGTAAAATTTTGTTATTAAGAAAAGGAAACGTTATAATCCACAAAAGTTATACTTTATTCAAGAAAATGATTTATTACATGGCTCTTAAGAAATTATTTCATTGGATTTAAATATTTATTTTCTTGGCGTATAGATTTTAAATATTAGTCTTTCTTAAAAAAATGTTACTACATAGAAAAAAATTATTTTCTTGTTAAAGAATAAACGTTTACTTATAACAAGATATTAAGTGTCAAAGAGCATATAATTTTCAACTAAAAAAATTGTCATTTTGATTCTGATATCGTACATTTTTATTTAAATTGAATGAATATTTATTTAAATGAAAAGAATAATTTAAAAACATATTTATTTGGTTTAAAAAAATATTCCCTTGGTAGGAGCCACCTAAGAAATAATTTTCTTCAAGAAAGTAAAATTTTGTCATTAAGAAAAGGAAACGTTATAACCCACAAAAGTCATACTTTAGTATTCAAGAAAATGATTTATTACATGGCTCAAGAAATTATTTCATTGGATTTAATATTTATTTTCTTGGCGTATAGATTTTAAATATTATACTATTTCTTAAAAAAATGTTACTACATAGAAAAAAATTATTTTCTTGTTAAGGAATAAACGTTTACTTATAACAAGATATTAAGTGTCAAAGAGCATATAATTTTCAACTAAAAAAATTGTCATTTTAATTCTAGAAAACATTTTCTAAGATGTAATTTTTAAAGTGAAGAAAGTTAGATTTCTCATTTTGAAATAACCGTTTACTTGTTTAATAAATAATATTCTGTATTTTATGAAATCTTTACTTAAATGTAGAAAATGTAATAACTTAAAATAATTTATTTAATACAATACACATATTTACTTGGAATTAGATATTTTTATTTAAATAAAATGAATATTTACTTCAATCAAAAACAATAATTTTAAGTAAATGTATTTACTTCGTTTAAAAAAATTTTTTCTCTCAGTGTAGGTTGCGATACTTTTATTACATCTCCCATGACAAGCTATAAAAATAAACCGATATTATTCTCGCAACAATATATATATTTTACATTTACAAATATTTATATTTATTTACATATTTTACATATTTATATTGTAACGATGCACCCCGATACAAGCATCGTTCCCGGCAACCACCCGCCGGATACCGCCCGACCGACCACCCGTCGGGCGAGAACAGAGCGCGGTGCGCCCACATCTTTTTTAAACACTCCACCGGCCTCGGGTGCGCGGCAAAACGCGGCACCGGGGCCTTCTCCTCGCGCGGCGCCGACGAGCGCCGAAGGGAGCCGAACCGCACGAAGGCAAGCGCGCGTCCGCACGCCCCACTCGGCGCGCCTGACGATCGGCCTCCCTCCCACCGGGCCCGCCGAACCGGGGTATACATATAAGCCGACGCTCGGACTCCGTTTTGAACCGTCGGAACGTGAGGACGTTCGGAGAGTGTTCTCTCAGTGAAAGTATATTGGCGGAGTCTAACATAATTCTCAGTGGAATTTTCTGGACCGATACCTGAAATATATCTAAGAAATATCTAAGATCTCATATAGTCATAACAACGACAATACGGGTGGTGAGTCCCCTCATGGGGTTTGCTAGCTTTTTCTTTGAATTTAATGTAATTATCGGTTTCATAGATATATTGAAGCAAATTAAATATATTGCAATAAATGTTCTTCTCTTGCCTATTATACATGTATATCTTTGATTTTGAGTTATTATTTATTAACTACTTATTTCTACTCCGAGCGAGGGTGTCACGTGCCCTTCGCATGCGTTCCGTGGTTTTGGCGTCGTTTGGGAATATAGTTTATATGAATGTTATGAATTATCGAATTAACTGTTGATATATATGTGATATAATAGTAATTTCCTTTTTATAATTATTTAAATTGTATTGGAGTCGTTATGTTCACGTGTTACTGATCACATGCCCCTGGGGTTGTTTTCGCGTGAATGTATCGAAATATATCGATTTATCATTTAATGTAAATATACGGAAATACACTTCCCTTCGGTTTTTTCTTTTCCTCGTGTATTATATATGTATATTTTTATGATTAGTTATTATATCTCTATCTTAACTCCGTATCGTGGTGATCACGTGTTCCCATCTTGGGGATGCATGCTTTCGTTGAATGTATTGCCGGTTGTATAAGTAGTTATTGAGTTTAATTGTATATTTATTTAATTTAATGAATTTATATGTATATATTTGTGAGGCGGATTGTATTATTTGTTTAAGGCTGAATCGCGAAGTTCACGTTTTCTTATAAATTAATACTGTTGAGCACGTGCCCTTGGTAGATTTTTACGTGAATCCATGTGGAACGAGTACTGATTAGATAAACATATAAGTGCGTTTTTCGTGCGTTTAATCTTTAATAATGCGCTCTTTTCTTAAGCTCACCTAAATATATTAATCTTTTGATTTTGCGCATTACACTTTTCAAAAATTTGAAGTTGTCAAACATTGCATTAATAATCATAATAATCAATTTTATTAAGTATTTGGGCACGAAATTTGAATATTGTTAATAATATTGAATACTGTTCATATGTATGTCCTTTGGAACGTATATTTCCTTTCATCAATATTCACTTCGAATTTGATCACGTGTCCCTCGAAGTGTTTTCGCGTGAATGTATCGATTGATTATTATTGAACATAACCGTTGGATGTATAGGTACATTTTGTGTGCGTATTTTCCGTGTTTGGATTGTATATATACTATTTAACATTGATCTTGTGGTACGTATATTTCTTTTCAGCAATATTCGCTTCGAATTTGATCACGTGCCCTCGAAGTGTTTTCGCGTGAACGGTACCGATTGATTATTATTGAACATAAACCGTTGGATGTATAGTACATTTTGCGTGCGTATTTCCGTGTTTGGATTGTGTATATATATATTATTTAACATTCATCTTGACTTTGATCACGAGTACTTTAAGCTGTTCCCGTGTGAACTCATCGATTGACTACTATTAAGCTATATAAAAGTATATTTTGCTGGCGTTTCGTGTTTATGTTTTTCGGGGATATATTTTGTGCATATTATACTTGCCGAACTGAATAGTGTGCGTAATATATGAGAATCGATATAGGTTATCGGTGATTAGTTGATTATAGTGTGCTCTCCTCTCCTTAAATAGGATCTTCTCTATTAATATTGGATCCCCATAATTAAGTGGTCTATAACCCTTCATCATGCCTAGGAACGGCAAAAAGAACAATTCTTTTGAGGATGGATCCCCGAACTCTAAGAGGGAGGGGGTGAAAAAGCCTCGATATGATAAGAGTTCGCGGATCGTTCCCTTGGGGGATGGTAGTAAGGATATTGAGTTGAATATTAGTGAGGTGGAAGTTGATATAATACATCTGTTTCTCTTTTGGATGAAACTATTCGCCCGAGTGAGGACTCTCCTACTTCTTCGCCGATTCAAAAAAGAACTCAATTTATTGCGTCACAAAGGAATAATAGATATAATAACTATAGTGTAGCTCCTTATTCGGTACATATCGAGTCGATTGCTCGGATTCAGCGTCGAATACTGGTAACATTGGTAATTTACATCCTATGAGTATTGGGAAAGCTTTATGTGAAAAATTTCACAATATTGCTGTCATTAGAAAATTAGGGAGAAATATAATTTGTATAGATTTTAATAACTTCCTAGATGCCAATAAAATGGTTACATCAAGAGGTATACTACCACCTCTTTGGGTGGCATATATTCCCATTATAAAGTATTTAGATCTGGTGTGGTTCGAGGTATCAGTCCTTCATTTTCAGAGAAAGAAATATTGGACAATCTTTCCTCCTTTGGAGAATCTATAAAAATTCATGCTGTGGAAAGATTGAAATTCTGTACACGTCTTGAATAAGTCGTGATCAGCACGAGGGTCCAAGAAAGAGACACGGCAGCCTGATCACGACTTATTCAAGACGTGTACATTTTTTGGTCCTTCGAGCCGGATATATTGTCCCAGAC
Organism: Temnothorax rugatulus; assembly: GCA_035220575.1. NCBI lineage: Eukaryota > Metazoa > Arthropoda > Insecta > Hymenoptera > Formicidae > Temnothorax > Temnothorax rugatulus. Next base: position 67,525 of record JASTWL010000749.1, on the reverse strand, counting down.
GTGGTAAATAGTCTGAGTAAAATATTTCGGAGATACAGTCGGAGGGCGGGAAAGAGATTACGTACTTTTAGTGTATATTCGGTGCGATAGTCGTTTGGAGGGACCGGTAGTTTCTTCATTCCGCCCACATACATAGTAATTCAACATGAGGTTGAGCCACATACTCAGAAGATTAGAAGAGCTGCTAGCTCTGAGTAAAACGATTGCTGAATCATATAACGAGTTAATTAAATTCGGGTTGACGAGCGTAACGAATCAAAGGATTCAAACGCGAATGGCTCATCTCAAAGAAGTTTGGAATCAATTCACCGTCATTCATTCGGCTATTATAGTTTCGGCTTTAGAGTTGTCTGAGAATGAACAGGTGCAAGTTCTGCAACATGTTTATTTTACACACAATATGTACGAAGCAACTCAAGAGGGTTATTTAGAAGCTCTTGAACGATTCACAGAGTTGTTAGAGTCGGATCAATTGTCTGCTACAGAACCGTCATCGTTGCAATCAGCGCCTACTCCCAGCAGCAGTTCCACTTTTGTTCAACATTCTCGTTTACCGCGAATTAATATTCCACGATTTAGTGGAGCTCAATCGGAGTGGCTTCCATTCAAGAACTTGTTCGTTTCATTAGTAATAGAAAATCCGACGTTGTCAGAAATTGAGAAGCTTCAATACCTAAAGACTCATTTAACGGGGTCAGCGTTCAACCTCGTTAAACATACTGCTCTGACTGCGGAGAATTTTCAAAAAACGTGGGATTCGTTGATTCTCTTCTACGAAAATACTCGGTTATTGGAAAAAACGACGTTCCAGTCTCTAATGAATATAAAACGGGTTACTAAAGAATCTGCGAAAGACTTAGAAGAATTCTATTCTACGATAATGCAAATATATCGTACGTTCGAATCATTAAATTGTCCCATCGAATATTGGGATGCGTTCCTAGTGTTCATTTGTTCTCTTAAGCTAGATTCGGAGACTATAAAACTCTGGGAATCGCAATTAGGATCGTCAAGATCTTCCCCATCTTGGGAACAATTTAGGGAATTTCTGTTTTCAAGATTATCGGCGTTAGTGTCTATTGAGAAATCTCAAAGCGGAAAGTCTTCGCAAACGGTAAAGACATCCGCTGCGAAAGTGCACCATCAAGGAAAATCTGTTGACAAGTCGAAGGTTAAAACCCGTTCTAACTTGTGCAACGGGAACCATTTTATAACGTCTTGCCCTCAGTATAGCTCTAAATCTATTCATCAAAAAATGACTATTATCGCACGGAATCGACTTTGCTACAATTGCCTCGGAACACATCGAGTTTCGGATTGTCGAGTTACAAAGAGGTGCCAAAAATGCGGTAAGAAGCATCATACGTCCATCCATCAATCTGATGCTTCAACTTCAAGGGAAAACGATACTAAGCAGAATTCCAAGGATCCATCAAAAGATAATTCGAATACGTTCGAAGCAAAAGTTTTACATGCGTCTGGGGAGATGATCTTCAATTCTTCTGTTCTGCTAGCAACAGCGCAAGTGATTCTGATTGCTCCGTCAGGACGATCGATTAACATCAGAGCGCTTATAGATCAGGGATCGGAAATTTCTATTGTGTCGGAAAAGGTTGTTCAATTTTTGAAGTTGTTTCGTAAGAATTCCACTTTGTCTCTGACTGGGATCGGTTCTCAGAAAGCACAGCACACTAAAGGTTCTGCTATGTTTATACTCAAACCTTACTTTCACTCAGAATTTGAAATACAAGTTAACGCGCAAATTTTACCCAAACTCACGTCGTCTATTCCATGTCTGTATCTAGATCGAAAGAGGTGGTCACACGTGAGTGAAATTCGATTGGCAGATCCAAACTTTAATAAACCTGGTTCAATTGATTTGATCTTAGGTGCCGACGTTTATTGCTCTATAATCGAAGAAGGAATAATTCGCGGAGATCCAAACACCCCGATCGCGCAATCAACTCAACTCGGTTGGATTATTTCGGGTTTAACAAATCACGAAAGTCACAATACTTTTATTCAGGGGTATCACGTGACAGTTAACGATGAAGTTCACGATCTTTTGCGAAAATTCTGGGAAACGGAGGAGTTCGGTAACTTCAATAGAACATTGTCAGAAGACGAGTTAGCCTGCGAAAGGCATTTTCAAAATACACATTCGAGAGACGCGGACGGAAGATACGTAGTTAAATTGCCGTTCAGAGATTCGCCTAGTAAACTCGGAAACTCAAAGAATAAAGCCATTCGTTTAATGAATAATTTGTTCAATAAATTCGCGAAAAATCCTGAATACGCTGAGAAATATACAAACTTTATCGATGAATTCGTGGAATTGAAGCATATGAAACCAGTCGAAAGCGAAAGTCCGGAACCGGAATTAGCCTATTACTTGCCGCATCACGGAGTTATTCGAGAGCAAAGTCTCAGCACGAAGTTACGCGTTGTATTTAATGCGTCGAGTAAAACCACTTCCGGATTGTCTCTTAACCAGCTTTTGCATTCGGGGGTGAAGCTACAATCAAATCTATTTAACGTACTTATTTGGTTTCGTTGTTTTCGATATGTCTTTTTTGCAGATGTAGAAAAGATGTTCCGGCAAATTAGAATTCATTCTGATGACTTGGATTTCCATCGAATTATGTGGATGGATAAGTTAGGAAAGCTTATCATTCTTATTCTTTTAACGGTAACATATGGATTCATTTGTTCTCCTTGGTTAGCTCTACGTACATTCAAGCAATTAATTAAAGACGAAGGCTTTCGTTTTCCTCTAGCATTGCCCACAATGGAGAAGGGCAGGTATGTAGATGATTTTTTCGGTGGAGAAGACACGATTGCCAAGACTAGATTAGTTGTGGAACAGGTGAATTCGCTCTGCATGGCGGGCGGATTTCCTTTAAAAAAGTGGATTAGCAATGATCCTGAGATACTTAGCTCCATTCCTGTAGAGAACAGGATCGATACGTCTTGTGTGCTTATTGATGACTCTTCGACAATTCACGCTCTCGGATTAGCTTGGGACCCTTACACGGATCAATTCAAATTTACGTTAAACTTAGAAAAACCAAAGGTCGTGTCAAAGCGGTCTATTGTGTCAACAATCGCAAAGTTGTTCGATCCTTTAGGATTTATCGCTCCAATTACTATTTCGGGAAAGATCCTTATACAAGAGCTATGGTCTAGCGGATTGGATTGGGATGACAAACTCCCTCCTGAATTGCAAATCAAATGGAAAGACTTCATAGATAAGATTCAGGAAGTTTCTAGCTTTACGTTTCCTAGATGGATAGGATTCACGTCTTCTGATAATTTTGAACTTCATGGCTTTTGTGATGCTTCACAACAAGCAGCAACCGCTGTAGTCTATCTTTGTTCTTGTACAACGGACGGTCAAATTACGGTTACGTTTGTTGCGTCAAAAACCAAAGTCGCGCCGCTAAAGCGACTAACTATTCCTAGACTCGAATTAATAGGAGCTGTTCTTCTTGCTAAACTCATCAAATCGATTCTGTTGACTATAGATAAATCTGAGTTGCCCATATTTGCTTGGATTGACTCATCAGTTGCATACACGTGGATTACGAATCATCCTTCTCGATGGAAGGAATTTGTCCATAATAGAGTCTGCTATATTCAAGATACACTGCCTCAGTGTAGATGGGGGTTAGTCCCTGGACTAGAGAATCCAGCCGACTTTGCTACAAGAGGAATCACCCCTTCCCAACTCTCGGACAATTCAACTTGGTGGATTGGCCCAGAATGGCTTTCGCAGCCTAGCTCTCAATGGCCTCAAGCTAGTGTATCATCCATTATGCACAATTTAGAAGAAAGGGAACGTAAAGTTTGTAACATCACAGTTCGAAAACCGGGTGAAATCTGGGATCTGTTGGCTAGATACTCAAGTCTGAATCGATTGTTCCGAGTCACTGCTTTGTGTCAGAAATTTGTTTCTAGGTTACGGAAAAGGGATAATTCTCCGGAAACTACGTTACTGTCGTGCTCTAAAATAGAGGATGCTCGCTTGTTTTGGATTAGGAAAATTCAGCACATAGCTTTTGCCTCTGAAATAAAGATTTTGTCGCAAGGACAAGTCCTCTCAAGGTCGAACTCACTCTCAATTCTTGTTCCCTATGTAGATTCTAAAGGTCTTTCGCGAATAGGTGGACGCCTACAAAATTCACTTCTACCTGAGGAATCTAAGCATCCGTATATTCTACCAAGGGAGTCTACGTTGACTTCCTTGATAATTGCTTACGCACATATGCGTACGCTTCACGGAGGTACGCAAGTTACTCTTTCTTTCATCCGACAAAATTATTGGATATTGAGAGGACGTACAGCAGTCAAATCCTTTATCTTTAAATGTCTTAAGTGCACTCGGTTTAGACAAAAAAGAGCCCAACAGCTCATGGGCCAGCTACCCGCGGAAAGAGTAATCCCTTCTCGTCCCTTTCTTCACTCCGGTGTAGATTACGCAGGTCCGGTCACTCTCAAGGCGTGGAAAGGTCGCAATGCGAAAACGTACAAGGGGTACATTGCTTTATTTGTTTGCTTAGCAACGTCTGCTATACATTTAGAACTCGTCATTGATTATACGTCTGACGCCTTCATCGCGGCGTACAAAAGGTTCATCTCTCGACGAGGAATTTGTGCCACGTTAACGAGCGATTGCGGAACCAATTTTAAAGGAGCTGAAAAGGAATTAAGTCGTTTATTTTCTTCTGCTTCCGATGAATGGAAGGAACTCGCCTTCCTTTTACTTAAGGATGGAACCCAATGGAAATTTATTCCTCCCGGTGCACCACACTTCGGTGGTAAGTGCGAATCTGGGGTAAGGTCAGTAAAGCACCATCTAAAACGAACTGTGGGCGATACCATTCTAACGTATGAAGAATTTACTACTTCGCTGATTCAAATCGAATCCGTCTTAAATTCTCGTCCACTTTGTAGATTATCGGATGATCCTAATGACTTGTCAATTCTAACTCCTGCTCATTTTTTGATTGGTGAATCTTTGTCTATTGTACCTGAACCATCGCTGGCATTAGTACAAACGACTCATCTGAATAGATGGCAATTACTACAACAGAAACTAGAGCAATTCTGGTCACTCTGGTCTAAGGACTATTTACAGAGACATCTGTCGGTCTATAAGTAGAATCAGCCAAAACTATCTCTTAGTGAGGGTTCCATTGTTCTCGTCGTTGACGAACGATATCCTCCTGCAAAATGGCCGTTGGGAAGAGTCATAAAAACTCATCCAGGAAAGGATGGTCTTATTCGAGTTGTCACAGTTAAGACTCAATGTTCTGAGTTCAAGCGTCCTATAACCAAACTCTGTCCTCTTAATACAGATACTTTTCAATTATAACTTGTTCGTTAATCCCGATTAACGAAGGCGGGCGGAATGTTTAAATTGCCGCGTTGAAGTCCCTCGAAACTGAAGCGTGCTGCCATCTATGGCAATTTTGAAGCGTCAACCGATTCGATACGATTTCTGTAAGGGCCGACGTAGGCCCGTAGTAACGAGCAGACGAACGTTGCGCGCGCAGCAGCGCAGCCGCATAGCGACTTAGCAATAAGTGATTTCCGGGTTCTTCTCGGAAGTGCGTGCGTGCGAAAAAAAAAAAAAAAAAGACGGAGCGAACGACCATTCTACATCATTCGTCCGTCGTGGTCAGACGTGTCCGAGCTATCCTGATTTGCCCGCTGTATATTAGCCATCCGAAATTCTGAGGCCTGCCGCCGATATTTGCAGCGTGTACGAAGGTGCGACGATTCCATTACGAGGCTAGAGATATTGAAAAGGACGACCACGGAGACGGAAGGAAGGACGAAGTTTATGAGAAGGAAGGATGTCGCCATTTTCGGGGATTCGCCCATTTGAATGTCTTTATACGGAAGGAGATTTGATCTGTGATCGCTTGCTGAGCTTTCACTGTTCCGCCAGTCTCCTAGAAGTGGGAGAACCATTTCACGCATGTGAATGGGCTGGCTAAAAGGTAACTCTTGATGTCCTGGGCAACAATCATAGAGCAAACTGAGGTTGCTACATTCGTAGCTATATGCGCTCTCTGATTGCAGCACATTCAGGAGGTTTCCTTTTTACATGGGATGCTGAGATATACAGTCGCCTCGCTGTTGATTGCTGGGCATCATCCCACGACATAATCCTGTGCCTTAACTACCGGGATTATTGCCTTTGAGTACTCAAAGTAAAACGTCGCTAATATCGGTTGCAACCACGCGTAACTTTAACGTTTTCTTAGACATTTTCTTACACGTCTTCTATGTTTTCTTGTACGAATCAGTATACGGATAACTGGTCTCTCGTAAGATTTACTCGATCTTCATTGCGGAAATCGGTCGAATTGCTAATGGTGAAGCATTGTAAATATCTCTTGTACATATTTCGTTTCTAATTACTTGCGTTACGATTATAGATATATTTTAAGATTTTACGAAGTTTACGTAAACAGAACGTACCTCGTATTCAATTTTCGTGAATTAGAGATTCGTTCAACGTCGTATTTCCGTACAAAATAATTTCTGCGACTGATACATCATTTTACTTGTGTTTATATTGCCAAATGGATTAATGCTACTGAGTAAATTCTACTCACCACAAGAAATTTTGATTAATCGTTCAGTGACTAATTGTGATAATTACAAGTTGATATATAAGTTCTGAGTTACGTCTATTGTTTGAATACTTATTAAATAAGTTTCTCTCTATTTATGAATCATAAAGTAATTTGACTGAAGAACGTTTAAGTACGCATTATTCCATTTTTTTGATACGTTGTGAATAATTATTTGAATTCATGTTGATTACCTTTATATTGTGACTGATGTCTTATTAATAGTCATTTCATTTCCTTTAAGCTTGCTTTATAAAATTAACAAAAGAATATAACAACGAGCACCTTGTTTAGTTCACTTGTATTCTCGAATGTTTCAATTAACGAATGGGTATTCAAAAGACCTTGATCGACATTACATACTTCTCTGTGAAGTGACTATTAATAACTGAATTTATTTCATTTATAATTTCATGTCTTATATTTCTCTGCCATATTTATTACATGTATATGTTTATTTTGTGTTTCACTACATTTACGTATCGTTTAACAGCCCTTGTGGCATTTGCTCATTCATATTACGAAATAAATAGAACGTTGAAACATTGCGTAGACATTCAGGCTGCCGTGTCTCTTTCTTGGACCTTCGTGCTGATCACGATTTATTCAAGACGTGTACACATACTATCACCTAAGGATATACTATACTAGTACATGCTTATAACATATTACGCTGAGTTGTATTTGTATTCTATGTCGCAAAATATATATGTTATAAACATGTACTGTTTAATGCTTATATGATCCCTAATACTACAAAAAGAAATGATATCACAACAAAATTACCTTTTTAAAAAAAAGGTAAAAAAATGGCGCTAAGTATACGCTAGCTCGAAGAAAGTGGTTATCTCAAAAAAACCGATGAGGTATCTTTGTTCCTAAAAAAAACTGATGTGGTATGTTTGTACCTAAAAAAAACCGATGAGGTATTTTATACTTCTAAAAAACCGATGTGGTATGTTTGTATTTTCACAAAAATAAATGATATCTATAAATTGCCTTAATTATTGCGTTAATTATAAAATGAATATATATTCTTCGGAAAATAACTGTTGTATTATTTTTAAAAAATATCTTTGTATTTAAGTGTCTTCTTACACAAGTCATAATAGCTTCATTTTTATTTACAGCCATTATAATATAACCAAATTCCGTTACCTAACTCAACCCAAGTGATATGTATCTTTTTAAATAAATGTTTTCTTGATTGATCTTTAAATAAATGTTTAAATTGCGTTAATCAGAAAGAGAAGATACAATTACAAAATTTTTAATCCAACACAGGAATACAAGGTATTTAAATGCAAAGATGTTAATCGCAAAGATTAAAAACTGTTAAAGAAGTAACAATAAAAAATGCAAATATTTTATTGAAATAAAAAAAAATTTTGTACAAATACTTAACGCTGCTTTTTTACTCCAGTCACAACAAAATTACCTTTTTTAAAGAAAGGTAAAAAAAGGCGCCAAGTATACGCGCAGCATGTTAGCTCGAAGAAAGTGGTTATGGAGTAAAAAAGCAGCGTTAAGTATTTGTACAAAATTTTTTTTTATTTCAATAAAATATTTGCATTTTTTATTGTTACTTCTTTAACAGTTTTTAATCTTTGCGATTAACATCTTTGCATTTAAATACCTTGTATTCCTGTGTTGGATTAAAAATTTTGTAATTGTATCTTCTCTTTCTGATTAACGCAATTTAAAGATTTATTTAAAGATCAATCAAGAAAACATTTATTTAAAAAGATACATATCACTTGGGTTGAGTTAGGTAACGGAATTTGGTTATATTATAATGGCTGTAAATAAAAATGAAGCTATTATGACTTGTGTAAGAAGACACTTAAATACAAAGATATTTTTTAAAAATAATACAACAGTTATTTTCCGAAGAATATATATTCATTTTATAATTAACGCAATAATTAAGGCAATTTATAGATATCATTTATTTTTGTGAAAATACAAACATACCACATCGGTTTTTTAGAAGTATAAAATACCTCATCGGTTTTTTTTAGGTACAAACATACCACATCAGTTTTTTTTAGGTATATATATATACAAGAAAAATAGTAAAAAGGAGAATCTCTAAAAATAATTGAAAAGATTATTTTTGTATTTTCCCCTCTTTTTTGCATTTTTTATGAAAAGTGAAGTTTGAGGTAATGAGAAAAATTTGCCAATGTATAATCATATACATATAACAACTGTTATATTTATATATGATTATATATAGGCAAAATTTTCTCATTACCTCAAACTTCACTTTTTTTATAAAAAATGCAATGCTAAAATAATCTTTATATAATTATTTTTTAGGTTCTTCTTTGTATTATTTTTTTTGTATATACGCACAGAGATAATACAAGAGAAAAAAACATATGGACATATTTGAGATATAATTATATATAGAACTTATGTGTGTGTGTGTGTGTGTTTTTATATAAAAAATTCTTTATCGGGTTTTTTGATTAAAAATTATAATTATAATAATTACTTACCACTGGCGATATCTTTATCCCGTGTATATACTTCCTTAAGAATGTTTTGCACGTCACTTTTTAGTTCTTTTAAAAACATTCTGCTGTTTCTTTTGCGTTTACATGCAAGTTTCTTCTTATGACTATTCATTTTTCGTATTTTCCAATAATAATAAAAAAATAATTTGATTAATAAAAAATAATAATTAGGAACGACGTTTATATCGTGTTTCGGTGTACAGAGAAGGTATATACCTATTGCACTTTAAAAACAATCGAGTGTGTACACCACAGCTGTAGGAAAGAAAGGCGCCAAAAAGTCACCTGATACCGTCCTCTGATTGGCTGACATGAAAGTGAGACACAAGACCTCCATCAGAGGTCACTGTCACGTGATCTGTCTCTCGTAGAGGCTCTCTCGTTTGCCGGGTCCGCAAATAATTTACTTGTTTCTTGTGGCTTCAGTGTAATTACGTGATATATTGTCGTATAAGCAAGTACATTTTGTTGTTCTTGTTCATCGGCTTAGGGTCGATTCAGACACAACCGTGCCGTGCCCGTATATCGTGAACATTTTTATTTGTCTTTTTTCTATCTTCCTGTCATTTCTTTCTGTCCATGCACGGTACGGACTCGGCACGGCTATGTCTGAATCGAGTCTAAGAGTACATAAATCCTATTCAGAACATAACCATAATTAGAACACAAAAAAGCACAAGGCGCATAAACTCAACTTTCACAGCATAACCTTAACCTCAATTTTGGTATTTATTTAGAATACGGGCCTGAACGCAAATATAGATAAAATTATGTTCAATCGACGCGTTTTTGCACGAAATGAAAGAATCTGGCAGATAAACGCGGCGGTCTGCTTCGCGTAGCGAGATATTAATCGTTAAAGTTGACGACTATTCGGGTTAGAAAATCTGACATATTAACGAAATGGAGCGATACGAGCATGCGCTGTGGCCACAATCACGTAATTTTAAAGAAGTGAAGCGCGCCAATGTATCCTATTACGAAATATATGTATCCTATTACTTAATAGAAGTTGTGATTTTCGTTAAAGCAGGGCATATACACGTGTGTGTGCCCTGCTTTATAGAAGTTGTGATTTTCGTTAAAGCAGGGCACACACACGTGTGTATATGCCCTGCTTTATAGAAGTTGTGATTTTCGTTAAAGCAGGGCACACACACGCTTTAAACTGTTAAATACTTTTAAAGCGTGTGTATGCCCTGCTTTAACGAAAATCACAACTTCTATAAAGTAGGGCATACACATGTGTGTGTGCCCTGCTTTAACGAAAATCACAACTTCTATAAAGCAGGGCACACACACGTGTATGTGCCCTGCTTTAACGAAAATCACAACTTCTATTAAGTAATAGGATACATTGGCGTGCTTCACTTCTTTAAACTTACGTGATTGTGGCCACAACGCATGCGCAAGTGGCCAAAGCGCATGCTCGTATCGCTGCATTTCGTCAATATATCAGATTTTCTAACCCGAATAGTCGTCAACTTTAACGATTAATATCTCGTTACGCAAAGCAGACCGCCGCGTTTATCTGCCAGATTCTTTCATTTCGTGCAAAAACGCGTCGATTGAACATAATTTTATCTATATTTGCGTTCAGGCCCGTATTCTAAATAAATACCTCAAAATTTCTAGTTTCTGTTCTTTACTTTATTCTATTTTCAGTGCCTCGATTAGAGCCGTATCAACTTGTCAGTTTTACTGACTATATTGTAAATGGCCTTAGATCTGTCGAATGCGTCCCAAACTCATGGATTTCGTACAATACAAAGATTGGATCTTGCATGGCACGTTACATGGAGCCTCCATACGGCGATGAAGATAAAAAACTAATTCAAGATTTAATAAAAAACATGAGTGATCCGCCAGAAAGTTTTCCTCTGTATAAAATTTCCCTGCAGGGTCATGCAAGTAAAGTCTAGAGTAAATTCTACTTTAAATCTTAACAATCTCAGATCTGCAATTTATTTTACTGTAATTTTATTATTTATTAAGGAACATATTCAGAGGGATTGAAAAGAATAAAAAACTTCGTACCCAAGAATTTGTCTATACAACAGTGACTGAGGACGAAGGAGAAAAAAAATCGAAAGCAATAACTAATTTAATAAAAAATGCGAATCCACTAAAAGAGAAGTCAATTAAAGATCTTTTAAGTCGAAAAAACTTATCATCTGACAATGAATCAGAAACAGAAAGTTCGAACAGTGAACATTGTAAACGTAAGTTTGTGTCAATTTCTCAATTTAATTATTTAATAGAAAATTTAGAAGTAAAGTTATTAAACTCAATATATGTTACATTTTATTTTCAATTTAAATAAAACTTATTTTTTTCTGTCGATCTTTAGCTACTGATGAAAGTTCTTCCGGATCGGAACCTACCTTTCATAAGAAGATAATAAAACAAAATGTGAAGAAAGTACATAACAAATCATCAGCAAATTATGATGGAAAAAATAAAACAAAGGATATTTTGAAAAAATCAGCGATATCTTCATCCATTCATGGACAATCTTCAGCTTCAACATCTTATTCCATTAATGTAGAGAATATTACTGCTGGAAAAAAAAGCAACAGAAAAGCTTAAAACATCAAGAGTCTTACCACCAAGCAAGTGTCAGAAGTCGGTATATAAGGAAAATATCCCAACAGATTTATCAGGTCATGGCGATCAAGATCAAATAAATAAAGATCTGCTTATTGATGCAAACGAGGTCAACAACGTTTTTACCTCCAAAAGTAATATATATTATATATAATAATTGATTTAATTAGAATAGAAAATTTGTATCGAGTATAATATTAAAATTTATTAATAATAATCGTTAATTACTATTTGCAGGTGATGCGATACTTTATCGTACGCTGATGAAATTAGTCACAGTTGTCAAGCCCCAAGGTCAGGAAATCCAGGACTTCGATACACACTTGAGCGATCTCTAAGAACAGGTGGTTGTCGAATCACAACCAACACTTTTGTAGAAAAATACGACTTTGAAAAAATACGTTCAGTCGATGATTTCCGAGCATTTGACAATCGTTTAAAGGACGATGAAGACTTTCGTAATGACTTCGTAAGTTTTGAATTACAAAATGTGTGTCTTCAGTCAATCTCATTTACATTTTCATTTCTCTGTTTTTCAGAGTGCTGCAATAGATTGCATTGCAGAATCAAAGATGAAGAAAACAATCAATGCAGTTCTAAAAAAATTTTTTGCACAGGAATTTGCCTTAAAGTGTACTGCTGTGAGAGAATCCAAGAAAAAAAGGGAAAAGTTAATATTAAAAGAGACGCAGTTCTACGAACAACTATTTGGTATGTATTAATATTACTGTAAGTAAAATTAGGTTTTGAAGTTTTACAGAATATATATTGTTTTAGAGTTCGTCAGAAGGATTCATTCAGTCGAGGAAACTGTGACTGAAAAAATATATTACCAGAACCTCGCAATGTGTTTAAACAATTCGAAAGACTGGGATGGAGGACGCAAGATGCGTCAGCGAGACCTCTAAAATAAACGGCGGAATATGCATCAGCGTTCGATAAAGTATCGCATCACCTGCAAATAGTAATTAACGATTATTATTAATAAATTTTAATATTATACTAGTCGTAATAAGTAATTAAAACTGCAAATATAACAAAGAATATATCGATGAATACAGTTAATGTTTTAATTGTATTCCTTATTTCCATTATTTCTATACTCGTGTCATTTAATAATTATTCGTAATATTGCTTATCTATTGGCATTGATGTCACATTTTTTATTGGATATGGAGTAAAAATATCTTATAATTAGTAACACCTACTTACTAAGAGATTAAGTTTGTTAGTGATAAATACACAGGCCCACAAAAAAAAGTATATTGCTCTGGGGTTGAGACCACATTACTTCTATGTATTTTGACCCGCTGAACACGAATCTGCAATAAAAAATAGGGGTCGCACAGTGAATTTCAGAGATAACCTCAAAAAACCGTAAAAAACCACGTTTTTTAGTGGTAAAGGCTTAAAAAAAATGAATATGATTTGTCTCAGGTCAAGACCAACCAGAATTTTATTGGTAAACGCACAAACACACTTGTGTCAGTCTTTCCTGATGTTTAGACTATAAGAAAAACTGAAGACAACAGCAGGTTGAAGGCGAATCTGAAGATGGTTATACCTCTGAGAGCGGGAAAATTTGGCAATACTAGCACAGTTATCGTCTGTAAGTCCAGTTTGGTGATCAGAAGATTTTATACTGTAAGGGAATTTAGTGACTGAAAACCTGCATGAGGCCTTAAATGAAGGTGATCTTATGAACGAGAACTAAATTGGTTTACGCTTGCGTATGCGTTTGTCATCGAACGACCTATGTAAAGGATTTCTACGTCGCTTTTTGCCTTTTTGTTGTGTTTCTCTTTTCAGCATCCAGCAATAGTCCGCCATCATATTCACGCCCCAGTTTCCTTGCCATCTACGTTCAAATTCCTTCATATCCTGATGAAATCTTTCGCCTTGCTCTTCACTGAAATCCCCAAGGTTTTGTGGAAATTCATCAAGGTGCGAATCAAGAAAGTGAAGCTTCAAATTCATTAAGCAACCTAAGTTTTTGAAGTTTTCTACCATATTTTCTACGATGCTCCTATAGTTTTCATCTTTGTTATTTCCCAAAAATTTTGTTGCGACATCTTTGAAGCTCAACCAGGCTGCCTTCTCTGTATCATTCATACTTTTGACAAACTCTAGTCTCTCTCTCTCTCTCTCTCTCTCTCTCTCTGTCTCTCGTCTCTCTCGTCTCTCTCGTCTCTCTCGTCTCTCTCGTCTCTCTCGTCTCTCTCGTCTCTCTCGTCTCTCTCGTCTCTCTCGTCTCTCTCGTCTCTCTCGTCTCTCTCGTCTCTCTCGTCTCTCTCTCTCTCTCTCTCTCTCTCCCCCTCCCTCCCTCCCTCCCTCCCTCCCTCCCTCCCTCCCTCCCTCCCTCCCTCCCTCCTTCCCTGCCTCCTTCCCTCCCTCCCTCCCTCCCTCCCTCCCTCCCTCCCTCAAGGGTTTGGGCTAGGCGTTGATGAGTCAGTCAGTCAGTCAGTCAGTCAGTCAGTCAGTCAGTCAGTCAGTCAGTCAGTCAGTCAGGACAGTCGTGAAAACACATTTTACCCCTTTTCACCCCCTTAGGGGTGGAATTTTAAAAATTTTTTCTTAGTGGGTGCTTACGTCATGAGAGGAATACACTCTCCAAATTTCAAGTCTCTAGGTTCAGAGGTTTGGGCTGGGCGTTGATGAGTCAGTCAGTCAGTCAGTCAGGACAGTCGTGAAAACACATTTTACCCCTTTTCACCCCCTTAGGGATGGAATTTCTAAAAATCCCTTCTTAGTGGATGCTTGCGTCATGAGAGAATACACTCTCCAAATTTCAAGTCTCTAGGTTCAGAGGTTTGGGCTGGGCGTTGATGAGTCAGTCAGTCAGTCAGTCAGGACAGTCGTGAAAACACATTTTACCCCTTTTCACCCCCTTAGGGGTGGAATTTCTAAAAATCCTTTCTTAGTGGATGCTTACGTCATGAGAGGAATACACCCTCCAAATTTCAAGTCTCTAGGTTCAGGGGTTTGACCTGGGCGTTGATGAGTCAGTCAGTCAGGACATCTTCCTTTACTGCCTAGATCCGGAAGGATCAGGTGTAATAAATTTATTTTTTTTTTACCCATTGCGACGCTTTTTCCTCCGGTCTCGCTATCCGGAGGAGGGCTATCGTGGATTAACTTACCGATGCAACAACTCTCACTTAATCTGGGCGCCAGGCGTGACTATGCACGCCACCGAACACGATACTACTATTAATTTACTCACGAATTTGCCCGAAGACTCAGGGCTGGGCTTTTGGTCGGCGGGAATTTGGAGCGGGGCGATACGCAATTAGAGCACAGGAATAAAAGAAAATATAATATATTTGAAAAGAAAACAAGAATATAGAAATAGAAGAGTGAACATAGATAAACGAGATAGGTCTACGGTAGCGCGATACTTAATACTAAGACGAGGTAACGAACGCGAATACTTAAATACTATCGCAAGACGGCGGACGCGAATAGGTCGCCGAACGACGAACACCAGTATCTGAATAGCGCAATATCAACGCGAATATTCCACGAACGCGACTGCTTAGAAAGCGCAAGAGTTTAACGCGAATACTTAGTTAACGCAACTCATCCGCAGTAACATAAATCAAAGAAGCCGAAGATTACCGCGATAGAACATACCTCAAGGGTATCGGCGCAATCAACGAATTCCTATTACGAGTTCGACTCGACGATTCCGCGGGGACGAATACTATGCAACGCGACACAAGCAAACACGCTATAACACGATATACACGACGCGGCCGCATGCCACGTACACGAAACTTATGTGACTTTCGCTGGCGGCACTCGGGCGTTTGCGATCCCGTACGCAACACGAAACACGAGATTAAACACGTATCGCGGACGATCCCGCGGTCAGCCGCGCAAATCCCGTCTCGCACGAGTCCGGCGATTCCGCGGTGCCACGTCGATCCCGACGATCGCGGCCAATGCCCATTACCGGTCTCCGCAGCCCGAATGCGTAGCGTCACAATAACGGGGTCGAGTGCCCTTCAAAGTACATGGCCACTCGGCGCCCGCCTAACACAATTATTACCGCGATCTTCCCGGCGCGACTCCCGTCGTCACTCGCCGTCCGATCGCACACAACACACGAAACGACACTCACAAAACGCACGCGGGTGACTGTCGGCCGCGGCGGAATTCCCGGGGAGGGTCCCCTACGGTCTCTACCTACTTGGAGTTCTGCTGTCGGCGAGGCCCCGGCGAGGATTCCGATACGATCCTCCCTTTTTACTCTCTCGCGACGGTAACAGCACGGCAGGTACTCTGTACACACTCCGGGGCCGGCGCCTCGAGCAGAACGTCCGTTTCACCGCGAAGACGCCAGGGTGGTGACCTTACAAGGAATCGCTGCTCAATCTGTCCGGGAGGTCCACCTCGAGGCCGGAGATGCGTCCCTCGTCACGGCTGGCACGACAGTGCCGGGGTAATGGCGTGTCGGGCTCGCGTCGGCTCCCCGCGCCTGCGCACTCGGTGCGTTCCGCGCGCGCTCTCCAATCCGAGCGTCGTCTCTGACTGTCCGCGGTGGCGTTACTCCACGGCGCCTCCACTGCGGCGACGCTGTTACTCGCGCCTCCACCTCGGCGCGGCCTTTTGTAACGAGTCCGGCTGTCCTGGCCGCGACTCGTAGCTCGGCGTCACGTGTGCCTGGCTGGCCGGGCCATGGCCACGTCGCCGGCAACCCGTGGGGCGACGGTCACGAGGACGGTACCTTCTTCGTGCCGTTTCGCTAGCCCTGGCTCTCTCGGGCAGCTCAGGGCGTCCCCCGGGCGTATGCAGTTGTTCCTGGCCGTTGGTGCCGATCGCGGTGTCGATCCTCCATGGGCGCTCGCCGTGGTTCACGGGGAGGGACGGACGCGGCCCGATCTCCAGCCATGTCCCCCAGCCGTCTCCGTGTCCTCTCAATTTCCCTCGTTGCGGCTCACGGCCGTTACAACTGCGCTCCGGTCATCCCTGGCAATCTTTCCTATGAACTTAGACTAAGATTAATGTAAAGCTAGGACCCTTCCCCCGCTCCGCGCGAGGGAGCATCCCCAAATTCCCTTCGGCCGAGCCCGCCCGGAAAGTGGACGCGACTTGTCACGTCACACCATAGACTCTATGAAAACCCGCACGCTAGAAATCCTGTCCCGATCGCAGGTGAGTCCGCCGTCCTAGGGGTGATAACCCTCATACCTCCCCAGGCCTAAGTATGAGGGCTTTCCGACTTTGGCGAGGACAATGTCAACTCGTCGTCGGACACATTACGGCATCATCCTCACATCCTAACGCTCCCCAGCAGGACAGCGCGCCTCGCTGGCTTCGTTACCACGGAAGGCTGGAAGCGAATCATTCTACACATCCCTTTCGGGCAGTTGTCATCGTTCCAGTAGCTTCCGTGGCAGCAGGATTTGATGGTACGTGTACCATATTTCGTAAGTGAAATTTTTCGTTTGACTTTTCAACATGACACAAGTGTGTTTGTGCGTTTACCAATAAAATTCTGATTGGTCTTGACCTGAGACAAATCATATTCTTTTTTTTTAAGCCTTTACCACTAACAAACGTGGTTTTTTACAAGCAATATCGTTAAGCGACCTCTTGTAGATCCTGGCAAAATTCTTCTACCTCCTCTGCATATCAAACTTGGATTGATGAAACAATTTGTTAAAGCTCTCGATAAAGAAGGTCGCTGCTTTAAATACTTGGAAAGCGTTTTTACAAATGTAACTGTAGTTAAATTGAAGGAAGGTATCTTCGATGGACCTCAAATTCGCAAAATGTTTAGAGACGAAGAGTTTGTCAAAAGTATGAATGATACAGAGAAGGCAGCCTGGTTGAGCTTCAAAGATGTCGCAACAAAATTTTTGGGAAATAACAAAGATGAAAACTATAGGAGCATCGTAGAAAATATGGTAGAAAACTTCAAAAACTTAGGTTGCTTAATGAATTTGAAGCTTCACTTTCTCGATTCGCACCTTGATGAATTTCCACAAAACCTTGGGGATTTCAGTGAAGAGCAAGGCGAAAGATTTCATCAGGATATGAAGGAATTTGAACGTAGATGGCAAGGAAACTGGGGCGTGAATATGATGGCGGACTATTGCTGGATGCTGAAAAGAGAAACACAACAAAAAGGCAAAAAGCGACGTAGAAATCCTTTACATAGGTCGTTCGATGACAAACGCATACGCAAGCGTAAACCAATTTAGTTCTCGTTCATAAGATCACCTTCATTTAAGGCCTCATGCAGGTTTTCAGTCACTAAATTCCCTTACAGTATAAAATCTTCTGATCACCAAACTGAACTTACAGACGATAACTGTGCTAGTATTGCCAAATTTTCCCGCTCTCAGAGGTATAACCATCTTCAGATTCGCCTTCAGCCTGCTGTTGTCTTCAGTTTTTCTTATAGTCTAAACATCAGGAAAGACTGACACAAGTGTGTTTGTGCGTTTACCAATAAAATTCTGGTTGGTCTTGACCTGAGACAAATCATATTCATTTTTTTTAAGCCTTTACCACTAAAAAACGTGGTTTTTTACGGTTTTTTGAGGTTATCTCTGAAATTCACTGTGCGACCCCTATTTTTTATTGCAGATTCGTGTTCAGCGGGTCAAAATACATAGAAGTAATGTGGTCTCAACCCCAGAGCAATATACTTTTTTTTTTGTGGGCCTATTTATCATTTGAGAATGTTTTTAATTTTCTTAAAAGTAAAAATTTATTACGAGAGAATAAGTTTGCTTAATAAATTAAAACAATATTGTTAAGAATAAAATTTCTTTATAATATATTTTTAATTTTTTGTTTAATTTTATTTATAATTTAATTATTTACTATAAATATCATTATAAATTACAAGAAGAGTAATTGCAATTCTAATTATTATGTAATTCTATTTTATTGATGATTTTATATTATGTAATTCTATTATTATGTAATTCTTTTTAGTATTTAAACATAATAGTTTGCAATATAAATGCCAAATACTGATAATTTTTAGTCTTTTTTTATTAAATTTTTATTTTATTTTATATATAAATATTACAATTACATAGGTGTGTGTTAGATTACATGTATATTTGTAGCAACATGAATTATCTTACCGATGATTAAAATTGTAAAGATAATGGCCTGTAATAAATGTATCATAATGTAAAATTTCAGTTATTTGACTCCTTGTCTCTTCCAGAGAGCTTAACTAATCCAAGATGCTCTTCACCCAGTTTTTAGAATCGTAATCAATATAGCGATGCTGTATGAAATGTCTGAAATTAACAGTCTGATTATTTTTGAGTCACATATATAGGTATAGGATATAAATTCGAGAGATGAATTCGAAGAAAGGAAGTCAAAGAAGATGAGATTGAAAACAGGTATTTATTAATACATATTAATGACTCGATTGACATGAATATTTACGTAAAGTAGACTTATAGTGACTTAATAATACGACTATATAACTTAATAATAAAAATATTAGACTTATCATTTATCTTATTGATGAAAACGAGGTCAACTATTTATATATATGATAAGTCTAATATTTTTATTATTAAGTTATATATAGTCGTATTATTAAGTCACTATAAGTCTACTTTACGTAAATATTTATGTCAATCGCGTCATTAATATGTATTAATAAATAAATTAAATTCTATTTAATTTCGTATATACATCCACACACACACACCCAAAAAAGCGGGTATATTCCTGGGAATAATAGGGCCATCTTAGGGGAATATAAGGGATTTCATAAGGCAATTATCAAGGCCCTGATTATTTAGCCTCTAAGGGCCCTCAGTAAAAAAGCGTGACCGGCCTTAAGGGGGTCGTCTACTTTGTCGGGTCAAAAAAATCGAAAAATTTTTTTTTTCATAAATCACCTCTAAAACTCATGTAAAATACGTGGCTAAAAGGATTTTTCAAAATTCGATGTCGTTATAAAGTTACAGGCGTAAAACGGAGCAGATATTCGGAGCGCGCCGGCAGGTACTGCGGCCGTGCGACTCTTTCAGTTACTACGTTTCGTAGAGGCCAATATTATATTATTATTGTTATTATATTATTGTTGTTGTTATTATTATTATTATTATTATTATTGTAAAGAACAGCTATCTTTGAAAACAGACGCTACCAACGGTCATTTTAGTGCTGTTTTGGCGTTCTCGTAAGATACGTCTGTGTTCGCACGTTTTTACTCTTTTTGTCGCGGATAATTTAGTGCAAAATGCATCCTGACATCGCATACTGCATTTTAGAATTTACGACTGTATTTCAAGCTATTTCGTCTGCAGTAGTTTGTAAGAAGTGCCACAAAACAATAACATTCAACCCGTCACATGTACGAGGCTTAGGATTTAAAATTTTAATGCAGTGTGAGTGCAGTGAGCAGCTAATTAATTCGGGGCCGATAATAAATACTGCATTTGAAATCAACAGACGTTTCATTTTTACATTGCGACTTTTAGGAATAGGTTTAGAAGGTGCTAATTTATTTTGCGGAATTATGGATTTGGGACATGGCTTAGCCAAAAACACTTATTATTCAATTTTAGAAAACATACACGCTGCAGCATCCGCCGTGTACGAAGTATCTTTGTTTCTAGCTGTAAAAAAAGAAAAAGAACTGAATAAAGAAGATGGACATCCTGAAGACGAGTTAACAGTATCTGGAGATGGAACTTGGAAGAAAAGAGGCTTTTCTTCCCTTTTCGGCGTATCAACATTAATTGGAAAATATTCAAAAAACGTTCTTGACACTTGCGTAAAAAGCTCTTTTTGTGCTGGATGTAATATGGGGAAGAATAAAAAAAATTCAGATCCTCTTGGCTACGAAGAATGGTTATCGAATCACGAAAATTTTTCTGTAAATCACAGTGGCAGCTCTGGAAAAATGGAAATTGACGCTATTATTGAAATGTTTTCTCGTTCAGTGGAAAAACACGGCGTAAAGTACTTGACGTACATTGGAGACGGAGATAGCAAAACTTTCAAAGGAATTTTAAATGCTAATCCGTATACAGATGAAAAGAGAGTTGTAAAAAAAGAGTGTGTAGGTCATGTAGAGAAGAGAATGGGCTCGAGGCTTCGTAATTTAAAAAAAATAATAAGGGAATCGGTGGAAAAGGTTCTGGTAAGCTGACTGATAAGCTTATTGGAGAATTGACAAGATTCTACGGTTTGGCCATACGAAGAAATCCAGATTCAATGGAGAAGATGAAGAAAGAGATTTGGGCGACTTATTACCACTGCTGTTCTAGTGACGATAATCCGCAGCACGATTATTGCCCAGAAGGTGAAGACAGCTGGTGCAAATGGCGGAAGGCGGAATCTCTCGGACTTCTAGACAATTTTAAGCATACTAGAGTTCCTTTAAACAGTCGTGTTCAAGAAGTCATTAATTCCATCTACGAAGACTTGTCCAGGGATGACTTACTACAAAGATGTTTGGGAGCTAAGACACAGAACAACAACGAGTCACTAAACTCTTTGATTTGGACGTTCGCGCCGAAAACACTCCATTCTGGGCCCAAGGTCATTGAATTAGCCACTTTTTTGGCAGTAATTATTTTTAATGACGGCTTTAAAGGAGTGTTAAAAGTAATGGAAACGCTGGGATTAAAGATTGGCTTACATGCCAGTAATTACGCATATAAGCGTGACAACGATCGCCTTCACCGCTCCGAACGACGCTCCTCCAATTCGGCTAAACAATCTCGGATTGAAAATCGGGAAGAAGTCTCCGTGATTTCCAGGAGAAAGAGGAAGGTGTATTATATGGTCCAGGCATTGCCGAATAATCGTAAGTAAAGTTATTTTCGTATAAAGCGTTCTCAAACTTTTAAACGCGATTTTCTCAAAACAGTATTTTTCAAAACGGTACCCATGATATCTCAAAAAGTTTTCAACCGATTTCGCTGAAATTTTGCACACATCTCCTGTATACGCCTAGTTTTCGTCAGAACTAGAATAATTAACATATGTTATATAGTTTTTTTTTTATTTTTAAATTTAAGTGTAAAAAAATATACCGAAAAATGAAACTTTTTTTCAAAACGTTGGCAAAAATTTAAATTTCAATATTTTTATTTGGTTCTAGTTCACACGATAGCCACACATCCACAGATTAAGAGGATTTTTTTTTTTTTTAGGATGAACTGGAGATCCGGAATCGTGGGTACCGTTCAACAACTTTTTTTTACGCAGCTGTCGTCGGGGCGCTCTACAGCGGATTCTTGGCCATATATCAACTTGGAAAAATTTCTAAATACTCTTCAAATATCAATAAATATGATGTAAAAGTTTCAACAAAGTGTATTCTTATGATTCCTTACAAAAAATTCCCAAAAAAGACCCAAAAAAAAACAGCCTCTTGAGTAGACGACCCCCTTAAAAGATACTAGTTATCGTTTTTGTTATTTGTTTCTTTTTTCAATTTTAATTTGAATATTATTTAATGGGTAATTCAGCATCGAAAATAGTGAGGATTGTAACAAAATTTGGTCATTAGAAAAGAAAAAAGTGTACGACAGTTTGTACGACAGTTTGTAAAAATTGGTACGACAGTTTCCCTCCAAATACGACAATTTCGTTACGGTTGGTACGACAGTTCGTTCTTCACTATCTGGCAACACTGCTGACCGGGCTTCAGGCTGGCGTCCCATGCCATGTATTTAGCTCCGGTAAAAGCTGATTTATAGAGGCCGTAACCGTTGATTTAAGCCGTAATCTTTAAGAAATTGACCAATCACAGTCGATTATTCTTCTCACATTCGTCTGTGATTGGTCAATTTCTTAAAGATTACGGCTTAAATCAACGGTTACGGCCTCTATAAATCAGCCTTAACTTAGCCGGTCAACTTCGACTTTATTAATTTTTTTTTTTTTTAATCGTTTGTTGGTCGTTTGTTGGTAATTGTTGGCCTAATTACAACGTTTGTTGGTTCTTAATTTTTTTGTAAATTAAAAAAGAAAAATTAACGTTAAGTTAGCCGGAAAAATCTCATTTTTAATTAAAAAACGGCCTAATCGATGCGTAATCGTTTGCTGATGATTGTTGGTCTAATTTTAGCGTTTGTTGGTTTATTATTAGTCTTAAAAACGAAAAATTATCTCGGTAATCGACACTGAACATGCTCTGCGGCCACATGCGCATGCTCAGTGGCCGCACGCGCATGCAAAAGTGCGCGAATTTGAAACGTATGTATACTTATATAATGCATATCACTTATTGTTAGCTTTCAATGATGAATATATCTTATATAATATATCAAAGTACATACGTGGGCGGGAAGGCTTTGGGTAAATATCCCGTTTAGGGGACCCACTTCCGATGACCTTGAATTTGACATATATTGTCAAGGACACCCTCCCGAGTAAGTCCTTTGAATCTGAATCCTTTAAACGAAATTGGACAATTCGTTGAATATAAGTTTATCAAATTTTATCTTTCTTCCTATTTTTATCCGACACTGTATACTTGTCGTAACTTTTTGTTGGATCAAAAGGTTCCCATCTACTCGCTGGAAAAATGTGTTTGTTCCTCTCGTATCATGATCTAAAATAACATAAAGGAGAATTATACAAAGTATTCTTTCAATCGTGATAAATACCTAAGTAAAATAAAATAACATGCCAACATTGTGATATTGCTTCATAAGTTTTATCATTTAGTATATTTACCTTAGTTACCATAAAATCGTAAAACGTCTAATGGTGCGGTAATATAAGATCCTCCTTGACATACATTAACTGATCTGCCATTACTGTTTTAAGCTCGCTGAATTCATGCCTCAGAACTTCTAAACATCTCTGAAGAAGCTGATAGATGGAATTACCTGTATGTGAAAATTAAATTTATGCAGCAGAACATTATATATCACGCCAATGTTACTCCAAAAGTGACACTGGAGTATCTCTAAATCACTGATACATTCACCTTTCTTCATTATAACACTCCGACGATGGCCAGATCCATCCCAATAACTGAATGTGATCTCAATTTCTTCTTCCTTCAGCGCGTTTTACTTTTTAGCCCATTCTTGCTTTAATTCTTCCCTAAATTTATTTTCCTCCTCCTCCCTTTCCCTATCTGGCAAGAAACTTGTATCTATATCTGGATTTTTCTTATCTTCTTAATCGCGGGGCCATCAGATTGCACATTTTCTGACTGCGGAGATTTTTCGGTCGGCATCTTTTCTTCGCCGCTAGCGCTCTTTCCTTTTCCTGCTCTTTTTCACGTTCCATCTATTTACATTAATAGGAAAATTATTACACATTAACTCAATAAGCGTTGAACTTGCATACATAAGTGAATCTCGCGTTTTATGTAAAATTTGTAAAAAACCGGTAACCTAACCTATGTTTACGCGAGCGTTACTTCTGTAGTAACTTATGATACGATAATTCCTCCGCGTAAACGAGAGATTTTATAGTAACTACGATGATATCGTATAAGTTGTTACAGAAGTAATACTCACGTAAACGTAGACTACTATAATTCCTGTCACATGTACTTAGTCACGTATAAAAGAGTCACGGTGCGGTCGCGCTTCGCGTCGTATAATAATAGGATAATTACATGTAAATAAAACGATTACCTTGAATCAGAAAAAATATTAATCGTCGCATCACGTAAAGAGTCACGGTCGGTATCGCTCCGCGCGTATACTTGATGATGACGCGAGACACTACCGTGTAGGTTAACTGACTGTGACAGCGCGCTGAACGCACTGTCTGCACTGCGCGCAGGACACACACGTAGTATATACATACTAACTGCACTAACTGCACTGAGCGCAGTACGCACACGTAATAATAACATACCGATTTCGAAACTGGCGATAGTAGCGCGCCAGTGTCGAAAAAGTGAAAGTGACATTTCTCTGAGTCCTCTGATTGGTTGAGAGCTTGAGAGTCGACGTAGGAGAAGAAGTATCTTAAAATAATTTCACATTTCAACTTTACGTCGCAATATCTCCGCTCGTAGGGCACGTAGCGGAAAATGTTATAAGAGATACCCCCCCAATTCGAACCCCAAGCTATCGATCAAGCCTACTTAGAACTTGATCCGTTCACTCGTTATATGAGATCTCAACATCTCGAGTACTCGCAACCCGTCGCGTCGCGTTAGGCCCTAAGCAGAATGGCTGTCTTATAACCTTAAGGCAGTGTTTTATGCCTTAAGTCTTTCTCTTATGTAACGCACAATACTGTGTTAATGTTTCCTGTCTTATGTAGTATACGCAACGTTTATTCCTTAAAACGTCACGTATACTACACAAGACAGGAAACATTAACACAGTATTGTGCGTTACATAAGACAAAGACTTAAGGCATAAAACACTGCCTTAAGGTTATAAGACAGCCATTCTGCTTAGGCCCTTAAGAGTCACGGTCGGTCTCGCTCCGCTTTTGACTAGTCCGCTTTTGACTACTACCGCATACTTAACGCGAGACACTACCGTGTCTCTTGATATATACAAACAGAGATTATACAGAAGAAGAAAAACATGTATGGACATATTTAGTATATAATTATGTTTTTATATGAAACATTTTTTACCGGGAATGAGTTATTTGATAATATTTGAGAGAATTGATTGCATTCATAGGAAAGGGAACTTCCAAGGATATTGTGAGTAATGCCAACAATGACAAAAGTAATACAGAAATAAGGGATGTCTCCAATCAAGAGTTTAGCTCTGATTCTGATACTCAGAATGAAAATGTATTGCTTAGAAGAGATGATCGATCAAGCATGACTGATTTTAATGAACTATCAACATCAACTCCGGCAGAAATCATAGAGCTTCGTGAATGGGCAATTAACACCAGCATCAGTCATAAACACTTAGATCAATTATTGAATATTTTCAGGAAAAGATTACTTCCCGACTTACCAAAGACAGCCAAAACTTTTTTAGGCACCTCACATGCAACATATGATATTCGAATCATGGAAAATTGTTCCACGGATAAAGAACCTGAAGAATTCGTCTATTTTGGAATTGCACGAGGATTAGAAAATTGTCTGGCTGACTTCCACGAAGGGGATATTAACTTAATCATCAACATAGACGGAGTACCATTATCAAAGTCTGGAAAAACAGGATTTTGGCCACTTTTATGTAAAATTTTCTATGATCCTGAGCCGTTTGAAGTTGCCATCTACAGTGGACCTAGTAAACCGAAGAGATTGGACGATTATCTTCAAGATTTTATAAAGGAATTAAATGATCTTTGTGAAAAAGGATTCAGATCAAATGATAAAGTATTCAAGGTTTATTTAAAAGCCATTGTTGCTGATACTCCAGCTCGCTCTTTTTGTAAAGGAACGAAAGGGCATGGTGGCTACAGTGCATGCGAACGGTGTACCGTCTATGGAAAAGTAATTAAAGTGGGTAAAACAAATAAAACACAAATAGTTTATCCGGGAGTTGATCATCCAAAACGAACTAATACGTCTTTTCGAGAGAGAATGGATCCAGAACACCATATTGGAAATTCGCCTTTAGAGCTGATAAAGCCAAAAATCGATATGACTAGCATTTTTGCATTAGATTTTATGCATTTAGGCTGCCTTGGAGCCACTAAAAAGATATTAGAATTGTTAATAATTGGACCATCAAAAGTCCGATTAAATTTAAGAAGTAGACAAGAACTTTCTCGCAGAATGTTGTCTTTAAAAGCACAAATGCCAAAAGAATTTCAAAGAAAACCGAGGTCAGTTAATTGTCTCCTTAAATGGAAAGCCACCGAATTTAGATTCTTTCTTTTATATTGCGGCCCCATTGTTTTGAAAAATTTAATATCCAGTCAATTGTACAATCATTTTCTACTACTTCATACTAGCTTCAGGATTTTGTGCAGTAAAACATTGATTTCGCGTTACAAAGAAAAAGCGAGACGATATTTGAAGATATTTGTATTATCACTGCCGATTTTGTATGGTGAGCAAGCTCAAGTTATCAACATGCACAATCTTGGTCACATTGTCGATGACGTAGATAATTTTGGTTGCGACTTGAACAAAATTAATTGCTTTCCAATTGAAAACCATCTTCGAAAAATGAAAAATTTAATTAGAACTCCCAATCAACCTTTGGCGCAATTCTGTCGCAGGCAGCATGAAAGAAACATTCTTTCTCGTAGGCCGAAAGAAATTCCCTCTAGACTGCAGATAATTGATTATAAGGTTCTTGAAGAGGGAAAAATAATGATAAAAACATTGATCCTTAATACTTCCACTGTTATTAGTACTAACATTCCAGATAACGTTGTGCTTTTGAGCAATGGATATGTAGCAAAAATTAAAAAAATTTTTGGATACAATGAATCTCAAGACTCTCTGTTTATTGAAGCAAAAGCCTGGAAAACAAAAACAGATGCATTTACTTATCCGACACAGTCACGTAAAGTCCATGTATGGAAAATTGAAAATAAGACTTCCGTGGATGTTGTTTGCCCAATAATAAATATCGAACAAAAATTAGTTGCATTAAAACTGTCAAACCAACCTAATGGAAGAGTTCACACATATGTACTGGCATTACTTCATGCATAGTAGAATATAATAATAATGTTATATTTAAATGTTTTAAAAAAATTTTTTAATGTTTGAAAAATTAAAATTGTTTTACGTTGATCGAAATAACCTAGAAGAGTTTTCAATTTATTTACGCCCTGATGTTTCTTTTCTATCGAAATCCCGACTAGGTTTTAAAATAAATATAATCTCTATTTTAATAATCGCTACCTTGATCAAGTCCCACCAAGGCCCTTATTGGGTTTCCTTATTCAGGCCACACATTAATTGAGCTACCCAAAACTGATATCGCCCTACTGAAATCATATCGCCCAACGAGATTCCCACTGTCCCTATCTACTATCTAGCGAAACCACTGCCAAGGGAACGGGCTTGGAAAAATTAGCGGGGAAAGAAGACCCTGTTGAGCTTGACTCTAGTCTGGCACTGTAAGGAGACATGAGAGGTGTAGCATAAGTGGGAGATGGCAACATCGCCGGTGAAATACCACTACTTTCATCGTTTCCTTACTTACTCGGTTAGGCGGAGCGCGTGCCCCGAGGGCTTCGTGCCCCGGCGGTCACGGTGTTCTAGAGCCAAGCGTGTCAGAGTGGCGTGAGGCCTCGCGGCCGATCGCCGTTAATACTCCCGCGTGATCCGATTCGAGGACACTGCCAGGCGGGGAGTTTGACTGGGGCGGTACATCTGTCAAAGAATAACGCATGAAATGGTATCGTACTCGTGTCTTCCGCGCGCGTATAATCTTGAATTATACCTGATTATACTCAAGATATGAAAACGGTACGTATATCAGCGCCATCTGCATCCGTCATTTCTGTTCCGATCTTTTTCCGGTAGTACTCTGAGTCATGGTGGTCTGAGTGACATGTCGACATGTCCAACGATGCAATGAAGAAAACAGCGTGATTGATATCAAAGGTAACACAGGCCGACATTTTTAACCTGAGACCAGACTATACTTTCCCAAAGGTTTTCGGCCCGCTGAATCCGAATCCGCCAGCGGAATTGCTCCATCACATCAGGTTTTCGAGATATCTTAACCTGAAAGTGCAAAAAACACAGTTTTTCGCTATATTCGGGGTTATATTAAACCGCGAATTAATTTTTCTCCACAAAACTCGTTACGACATCTGAAAGTACTACTCTTCGCCTTTAAAATGCTTTTTGAATTTTTCAGATATCTTATTTTTTCTCGGAGATATCGTCCGTTGAAATTTTCTAGTTTGGCGTTTTCATTACAACCTTACAAAAAAAAAAAAAAAAAAAAAAAAAAAGAAGATCCGGCAGGCGAAAGTAGTGTAATTATATGTTTTTTGGGACGCTAAATCCGAATTCGTTGTCGGTTTAACCCCATCACTTCATGGTTTGTCCCTAACCTCAAAAAAAGTCTAAGATTTTCGAATTAGCCTTTTTTTTTTGGTCAATTAAGCAGACCACAGTTATGTATTCTTATGTTTTTGGAGTAGTTGAATTCGGATTCAGAGTCCCAAAAAACATATAATTACACTACTTTCGCTTGCCGGATCAACTTCTTTTTTTTGTAAGGTTGTAACAAAAACGCCAAACTAAAAAATTTCAACGGACGATATCTCCGAGAAGAAATAAGATATCTGAAAAATTCAAAAAGCATTTTGAAGGCGAAGAATAGTACTTTCAGATGCCGTAACGAGTTTTGTGGAGAAAAATTAATTCGCGGTTTAATATAACCCCGAATATAGCGAAAAACTGTGTTTTTTGCACTTTCAGGTTAGGATATCTCGAAAACCTGATGTGATGGAGCAATTCCGCTGGCGGATTCGGATTCAGCGGGCCGAAAACCTTTGGGAAAGTATAGTCTGATCTCAGGTTTTGGAGTTTCGCAATATTTTGTGGGCCTGTGTAATCGGGATGACCTGCGCGAGGTTGTTGAATATTTTGAACACACCTGGATTGGTCTACCTCGACGAAATACACGCCGGAAGGCTCTGTTTGACATTGAGATATGGAATAGCTACAATGCAGTTGTTAACGAAGCACCGAGAACAAATAACGTTGTTGAAGGATGGCACAGATCATTCAATGAACGAATTAGCGCGAATCATGCTCAGTTAGGTAAATTCATAGATTGTTTGAAGGCAGAACAAAATTTAACTGAAGTGTTAGTCGAACAACGAAATGCAGGCCGAAACGTTCGAACGAGAAGACGCAAACGGTATGTCGACTATGATCTGCGGTTGAAAAATGTTGTGACGCGTTATGATCGCTCGAAGTTACTAGATTATTTACACGATATTGGTCAGAACGTTGTAGTGTGATTTATATTTGTATTCCTATGATTTATATTTGTATTCCTATGATTAATGTGTATTTATATTTGTATTTCATTGATAAATTATAAGCTTTTGTGTTTAAATATGAATATATTTCTGCATCCTTGGGATATTTTGTCATGGGATATTTTGACACGGGTTTTTTTTTTGCACGGGGAGGATATTTTGCCGGGGGATATTTGTCATGGGATATATTGTCGCGGGATGTTTTGTCGCGGGGATAATAAGACCGGGATATTTTGTCGCGGGATATTATGTCCGGGATATTTAGACATGTAACCATATCTTGTAAGTAAGTCAATGGTACATCCCTTCTGAGAAATGGTTATTTCATTCTTCTTTTGATGAATTTCTAAGCCAAGGCAGCTCTTGGCCAAGCCAAGATCCTTTATCTGAATTCGTCCATTAATTGTCGCTTTATCTCACTCACCCAGTCATCATCACTGGAAGCAATTAACATGTTATCTACATAGATTAACAGCAACAATATCTTTCCATTTCGATGTGCTTGATATAAACATGGTTCTTCTTCGGTGGGAAGTAAACCTATCTTCTTCAACTTTTTATTCAGGCGTTTATTCCATTGCCTGCCTGCTTGACGTAATCCGTATAAAGCTTTATTGAGTCTACAGGCATTACCACCCGACTTTAATTCACTCAACAATCTCTCAGCTCGTCTCTTCACAACGGGGTCGGTGGCTTTCTCGGTCACTAACCTTTCGAGTGAGATCTTTAGCATATCCGGCACGTCCATAATTACCTCTTCATCCAAATATCCATTCAGAAAAGCAGTAACGACATCAAATTGCCAAACCTTCAAATCATACTCTGCTGATACAGCCAATAAGAGCCTGATGGATTCCATTCGTGCAACAGGTGCAAAGGTCTGATGATAATCAATACCATATCTTTGACTATATCCCTTTGCAACAATACGAGCCTTTCGGCGAGAAATGGATCCATCTGGATAATATTTATTTGTCAGCACGACTCGACAAGCGATTGTCTTCTGATCTTCCTGCTTCTTGATGATTTTAAAGGTATCATTCTTGATTAAGCTTTCTACTTCAGCTACAATGGCATTAATCCATTCAGATTTCTCATCACTGGACAAGGCATCATCAAGGGACACCTCAGCAACTCCAGCAAAACTGGCTTCTGGGTCAGAGTGTGACTCAACAAAGACGTCATCATCAACTTCGACTTCATCCGGCAAACCAGCATCGTCCTGATCAATTGTACTAATTGTTCTATAAAGTTTTCTGGGTCTTCCTGGTCTACCTGTACGTAACAAAACGTGGTCGACCTGGAGCACGTTTAAAAGACTCATCTCTAACAGCATTGTCCTCTTGAATTGGAGTTTATCTCTGTATTGGCGTACATGGTGTCCTCAGCACACTTCCCTGCCGATCCTGCGGTGTTCCTTCAATAGGTGTATTCGACTCTTCTTCACCTGGATTTACAAAGAGAGTATCATCTACTTCTCGAGGCGTGCTTGAATCTACCACGACTTCCTTTGAATACTCAGGTGTTTGGGGTAACTCACAAATTTCTTGATTATCAGTTGAATCTGCACGTGAGTCTTCCAAGAATTTAATATCTCTGCTAATTATAGCTTTCTTCTCGTTAGGTAGCCAAACTCTGTAACCCTTCGTCTCACGCGGATAACCAATAAATATACCCTTCATAGACCTAAGCGCGAATTTATCTTTGTTAGGGGTTTTATCAAGGACAAAACTTCTGATCCAAAAGTTTTTAAATGACTAATGTCCAGAGAATCCATTTCTCATATGGAGACATACCGTTCAAGGTACTCGTCGGGCAGCGATTTCTAATGTAAGAAGCTGTTGCTATAGCGTCAGACCAAAAACTTGCAGGCAATCCAGACTTAATTAGAAGGCATCGGCGCCATATCCAACAGTGTGCGATTCATGCGCTCCGCTAAGCCATTTTGTTGCGGCGTGTGAGCAACAGAATATCTCCGTTCAATCCCATTAATTGCTAGCAGCGATTTCAATCCAGTATTGCAATATTCCTTGCCTCTGTCTGATTGCATGGCTTTTATCTTCATTCCAGTCTGATTTTCCACTAGATTTTTGTACATGTTAAATGCCTCGGTTACTCCACTCTTCTGTTTGAGGAAATACACCTCGCACCATCGGGAGCTTTCGTCTATAAAAGTAACAAACCATCTAGCACCGTTTAGAGACTGTAAACGTAGTGGGCCAACAACGTCGCTGTGCACTATTTTTAATAATTCTATGCACTTAGGATTTCCCTTAGGGAATGGTAAAGCCGTCATCTTCCCTTTTAAGCATATTTCGCATCGTTTCAAGTCATCAACTTCTACTTTCGATGGTAAAGGCAGTCCTTGATCGGTCATAACCTTGAACAAATCCTTGGCATTCAAATGTCCAAGACGATTGTGCCAAATCCAGACAGCAGAGGTAGTCTGAGATTCTTCTGAAATGCCGGCGTAGTTATTATCTTCTTTGATTATGTACAAATCGCCCTGACGTACTGCTTCCATCTTAATTGTTCCCTTTTGATCTACAACCACGGCAGAATCGTTTCTAAAAATTACCGATCCACCTTTATCTGCAATTTTTGCAACAGACATTAAATTGGTTCTTAATCTGGAACAAATAAAGTATTTTGAAGTTCAATTAATCTATGACCATGAGTGTTTGAAACAGGTAGTCTCACTGCTCCCTTTCCTTCAACAGTAGTTGAAGCTTCACTTGCTAAACTGAGTCTGCCTCTCCTCGACGAATCAAGTGAACTGAAAAGACTCTTATCTCCGCACAAATGAGCTGTGCACCCGCTATCCAGGATCCAACCACGTGACTTCGTAGGGTGGCTCGAAATCTGATGACTCTCATGAAAAACAGTATGACAAGCCGAGTATGAATCATCCACAGCATGGGCACTTGGCTTATTTGTAGGCTTTACAGTGTTCTTCTTAGATTTATCAGGCATTTCTGAGCTATTACAGGTTGGACAACTTGGAAACTTGTAGCCAGGCAAACCACACTTGTAACAGTGAATTCCGCTTGATTTATTCTCTGAGTCTTTATCTTTACTTCTCACCTTCTTCCGTTTCGGACGAGGTTTCACTCCTTGTTTTACTGCCAGTCCTCCAACGACATTACCGACAGATGACTGAGCTCGTACATCATATTCCTCTAGTATCTTAACCTTAAGAGCATCAACAGACGTAAGCTCGTCTCGTGACTCAATAGCGACCCTGAAGTTGTCAAAGGTTGGTGGCAAGCTGTACAAAAGCATTATGGATAGTAAATCACCATTTATATCGATCTCCATGGCAGACAACTTATCGACAGCATCAAAGAATTTGGCCATGTGGTCCCTAACATCCTCGCCATCAAACATACGTTGCAGAATTAGCTGCTTAAGGAGTGTTGCTTTTCTGGCTGGACCTCGAGACGCATAAATAGATTCTAATTTAAGCCAAACCTCGCGAGAAGTTTCTAAATTGCGTACCTGAGGAAGTTGAGAAGGATGGATCGATAATATTAACTCCGATCTAGCTTTCCTGTCAGCTCTCTTCCACATTCCTCGAGCTACTGCATTGGCTGAAACAGCTGCTGTGTCCGCATTTGGAGCTACTACTGGAAGAGCCGTATCACCGTTGACATACTCCCACAAGTCACCTTTTATCAACAATGCCTCAATTTGCATCCTCCATGTGTCATAATTATCCTTTGATAAAGGCTCGATTCGAGTCCCGTTAATCGTAACACCAAACATGTCTCAGTTATAATTCAACACGTGGTGATTTTAACCTCAAAATCGAAGAACGCTTTAACTTCTCAAATAAATACTTCTGGGCCCATAACCTGTTGAATATCGCCAGTGGTTATTGGAAGTCGTTTCAAAGAATTATGACAAACCTCGCTTTGAGTGTTTAAATGCACGATGCCTGTTTTATTAATTGATTCTCGTGACAGTAGTAAGGCTTCGATCGTATCGAGTCGATGGACGAATACAGTGTGTGGGAAAGGCATGTACTCTTATAGCGTTTTCGATTGAAGCGGATTTGATCGACCCGAGGTCGATTAAACTCGTTTCCATGTGAACATATGTTCAACCTGAAATGTGTTTGAATCTGGTTCAGGTTCTGGTTATAAAGCACTAAAAAGTGACGTCCCGTTTAACCACAACCACAAAAGGTAAAAACTTGAGAAATTGAATAACATTATATAATATAATAAATTAAGTTTGATTTGCAATTAATATTTTTTATGTGATATAAAATTAATAGCTTTATTTATATCTTTAGGCATCATCTATGGATCGACAACGTTTAGTACTAATTCTTACAGAGTTTATATTTTCTGAGGATAGTTCTGATAATGAAGATATGAAAATAATAGCAAAAGTAATAAACAGTATTCCAAGAAAAATACCTCGCATACCAACATTTTTACAAGTAATTGAACTATATAATGATACAGAAGTTAGTATGAACATAACCTTATACATACTTATTGAAAATAAAAAGTATGTAGAAAATTTTATACAAAAATATGTTTTGATTACAGTTTAAATCTCGTTTTCGTATTTCACGTGAAACGTGTGATTTTCTTGTTGATTTATTCGAACAAAGTGAATATTATTCTTTAGAGGGAGAAAGAAGAGGAGGTTATAAATCAAAAACAGCTTTAGAACATATTCTGTGTTTTTTATGGTACATTCAAATATATATTGTATTATTTATTCATACCATGAATTAATGAGAAATAAGTTTTATATTTGTATAATTGCTTACATTAATTTTTATTTATTTTTAGGTTTGCAGGTAACAAGTGTGTTATACGTAATGTTGCAGATCTATTTGATATGAGTTTATCTACTACACATCTAATAATTATTAGAGTAATAAATTTTTTATGTGATATTGCACCATCAATAATTAAGTTTCCTCAAACGGCTGAAGAAAGAGAGACAAATGCCATACAATTTAAAGAGGTATAATAAAATATTTCTTAATATACTTTAAAATATAATAAAAATTATATATCTCATGATAATAAATAAATTGAAATATAAAATACATGAACAAAACATACAAAATAAATAATTTTGATTTTAATATTGAGAATTATTTCAATAATATTATAAATTAATATATAAAATTATAGATTTAATTAATTAGAATTATAAGTATTTACAATTTTTATCAATTATATTTCTAGATATGTCACATCCCTGGTATTGTTGGGTGCATTGATGGATCATATGTATCTATCCGAACACCTAGTCATAAAATTAGATCTACATATGTTAATCGACATGATGAGACAGCTATAACATTGCAAGGAATATGTGATGCTCAAAATAGGTTTATAGATGTTTTTACTGGAATTTCCAGTAAAATACATGATGCTCGCGTTTATAGCATGTCATTTATTCGAGAGAAAGTGTGTCAAATGGGAGAAGATTATCACATAATTGGTGATGCTGCATACCCACTGTCCACAAATTTAATAACACCATATAAAGATTATGGTACTCTAAATGAAACGGAGAGAACATTTAATTATTCATTTTGCAAAGCTAGGGTTAAAATTGAGAATACGTTTGGTATTTTAAAAGGTAGATTTAGACAATTAATGCACTTAGAAATGTGGTCCGTTTTAAAAATGTCTAAATTTATAATAGCATGTTGTGTTTTACACAATTTTTGTATTGTTAATAATGATAATTTAGAATTTGTAGAATATGTGGAAATACATGATACTGAACCAAATGAATATATATTATATCCATTACAACAAAGAGAGGCTGGTAAACAAAAAAGAGATCGATTAGCTACAAAACTTATAGAAGACATTACTTTACATAGGGTACATATGGATACGTAATATTAATTTAATTAAAATTATATTAAGATAATATTAATTACGTTTTTTTTTCAAAAGTTGATTTTATTTCAAAACTGCTTTTTAATTTATAAACTTTGTGTACATATTTTATTGAGTTGATAAAATAAACGAAATGTAGTAATACATAACATAATTAGTACACAACATAATAATGTAGTAGTATGTAATTAACGCAACAAAATCACATTTTAAATGTATCACATTTTTCTTTATGACGTCGATCTTAATTTATAAACTTTGTGTACATATTTCATTGAGTTGATAAAATAAACGAAATGTAGTAATACATAACATAATTAGTACACAACATAATAATGTAGTAGTATGTAATTAACGCAACAAAATCACTTTGTAACTTAATATTGCTTTGTAACTCAGTCTTTTTTTTAGAAATAATATATATTAAGTTATTCTAATATCGTATTCATTATTCTATCTTATTTATATTATTCCAATATCTTAAATCTTTAACCTTATTCAGAACTTGAATCTTTTGCTGATTTTCCCAATAAAGATATTAATAAATCACATTTTTCTTTATGACGTCGATCTCTGTTTTCTTCGGCAGTGGTTGCTATTTCTCGCAGAACATTCTCCAGCGATTGATTAGATTTCACTCTCTTTTTTGGTTTATCAGATTCAAATTTTTCATCACTATCATTACTTATATCATATGTCTCAATATTCTTATTGCTAAACTCTATTTTTCTTTTATTTATTTTTGTTTGATTGACGCCAACTAAAACTTCAGGTTTCAAACTATCATCTATATTTTTAATTTCTGCAAACTCACTGCCATAAGGTACTTCGGTAGGAGCATGTCCGGAAACTTTATTACCAGATAATGCATTTTTATGCTGCCTACTAACATTTTTATATCTGTTAGAACATTGTGGTCCAGTAACTCTTATGTTAAATTGTTGATACAAGTCTTTACTTA
This sequence comes from Temnothorax rugatulus, assembly GCA_035220575.1. Classification (NCBI taxonomy): domain Eukaryota; kingdom Metazoa; phylum Arthropoda; class Insecta; order Hymenoptera; family Formicidae; genus Temnothorax; species Temnothorax rugatulus. The sequence goes on along the minus strand of JASTWL010000749.1, from coordinate 31,044 downwards.
TTTGTTCAAATATAGCGGCTTTATTTTTAAAAGCTCGAAATGGACCAATTTGTGGAAAATATAGACAGTATTGATCGAGTAAATACTTTGTTTCTTTTTCATTCCATTTATGTGTCTGATTGATAATGATGTAACTATTTTCATTTTCTTTGTCGCATTGAATATTACAGGTTTCTCTATTCTTTGTACCTAGAAAAAAAATATCATATATATACCTATTTTATTATAATAAAATTTAATAAAAATTAACTAAAAAATTTATATACTTATAATAAGCAAATTGACTAATACAAAGATTAATTAATAAAATATTAATTAATAAATTTACCTGATGATGATGTTGATGCCGAGTCATCAAATTCATTAAACATAAGACCTATTGATTCCAAATAGGTTGTGGATATAAATTTCATTTCAGTTTCACCTAAAACAAAAACAGATGTTTAGTTTATAATACTACGATTTTTAATTATTGCGAGATATAATGTTGTTATATATATTACATTTGCAATTATCTTACTCTAACCTTTATCATTTCTAATTTCACATAAAATGCCTTCATTATTTTGAATTGTTTTATTATTATCATAGATAATCCTTTTTACTAACATGGTTCAATATCTGTAAAAAAAACATTTTATTATTAATATATATTTACATACAATATTTACATCAGAAAAGCATATCTAACCTAAAGCATATCTAATCTAACCTAATTTTCTTTTCCCAATACAATAACATAAATACTTCTTCAAATATTCTTTAAAATATTTTTATCGTACAGAATATTAAATATTGAACTTACATGACACTTCCTGGATAATATAATATTATTTTCCTGGATATTGTAATATTTATTTTCGATTATAGCGGATTGTTTATGGGTCGAACATGGGTTGATATTTCGATGAATCCCTAGTAACCCGAGGCAGAATGTGTGACGTCATTAATCGATCTCGGGTCGATCAAATCCGCTTCAATCGAAAACGCTATTATTTTGGCATGATTTGTAGGTTATTTCTCAGTAAAGTCAGGAAATTGATCGTTGTATGTACATTTGTCATACATAAAATTAGAAATTATTATTCAATAAAAATGTCTAAAAGTTGTTATTTGTGCAATCGTAAGCCATCAAAGAATGAATACATTTCTGTACATGGGTAAGTTTCATAAATTATAAGAATTAAGATTTTTTATCATAAAATTGTAATTTTTTAATCGTTCTTTTACAGATTTCCAAAGAATCCAACTCTTCGTCAGAAATGGAAAGATGCTTGTGGGTTAACCGAGGCAGATGATGTATCTCATGTTTACATTTGTTCAGTTCACTTTGTTTCTGAAAATTTGAAGATAACGAAAGTTGCTGGCAATTCAAGAATAGTTCTAAAGCCTGGGTCAGTTCCTTCAATACGTATTCCGAAGTTATCTCGATTTGAGGTTATGCCAGCAAGTGACAACATTATCGAAGATAATGTAACATCACTAAATGTCGACTCTTTATCACCGATGGACTGTGCGCTTATTCTTCAAGATGTAGAACATATGGATGATACGGTTAATTCTCCTTTATCAGCTGATTGTGAGCCTTCCTTCCAACAGAACCTTGAATTGAAGGGATTCCAACAGAACTCAATAGAAACCGATCAATCCAAACGTAATTGTAAGTCATTTATTTATTATTTTTAATAGATCCAGCAGTTCAGGATCATATGCTTCTTTTTCTTGTTTTTTTTTTTTTTTTTTTTGAAAATTATAAGCTTGTTTTACTTAGGTTCTGATGAAAATTACGTTAGTACTCCTAAGAAACGTCGATTTCATCAACCACGCTATATCTCGGAAATCACTTCACCTGATTTTGCCACTCCAAGAAGAGCTCGACGAACTCTAAAGTTCATAAAAGACAAGGATCAAGAGAGGTTAAAAAAAATTAAACACTTGCAAGACATCAACAGATGTCAGAGGAAATGTATCACTTCTTTAAAAGATATGATTAAACATTTAAATGATAAAGGATTGATGTCCCACGAAGCAGGAGATTCATTAACGGTAACATAATCCCATTCAAATCACATTGTTAGTTGTATATAAAAGAAGCTTCTAATTTTACGTTTACACCAATTTACGCCGATCAAGTTATAGTATCGATGTTAGAACTTTTTGATCGGCGTAAATCGTAATCACATACTATGTTTACGCGAGCGTTACTTTAGTAGTAACTTATGATAATTCACTCGTTTACGCGGAGTAAATTATCGTAAGTTACTACAAAATCCTGTTTACGCGAAAGAATTATCGTAAGTTATTACAAAAGTAACGATCGCGTAACGTAGTAACTGTTATATAGAATAGAATTAGATTATATACTTTTATAATCTATGAACAGATCATTGTAGATAACATCGTATTTTTTTTAAATACGCATAGCTATTTATATATAGCTATACGTATATTCTCAGGTTTATCGTTTGGCAATTTTAAAGACCTGGAAAGTTTATTACAATTGTCTTTTCTTGCTTTTTATTTCATAGAGTATGATGTCTGATGAAATGAAAGATGTGTTAGCTAAGTTACTGCAGAAACGTCGAGGAAAGTATTCCGAGGAGATTCGTAGCTTTGCATTAACATTACATTTTTATTCGCCAAAGGCGTATAATTATATAAGGAAAATGTGGGGGAAAAGAATTCTTCCACATCCATCAACAATAAGAGCGTGGTACCAGGTGGTCGATGGATCACCCGGTTTTACAAAAGAAGCATTGCAAGCAATTGCTTTGCGAGCTTCGGAAAAAAAAATCGTTGTAAATCTTGTTATCGACGAAATGTCTATTAAACAGGAAGTTATATACAATAAATATAGTGGGCAGTATTATGGTGGCATCGATTTCGGTAATTTTGAAGACGCACAGGGAAAAAGTCTTGCAAAAACGATAACCCGATTAAGGCCACAAATGCATTAGTATTCATGGTAGTGTCACAAAATGAAAGCTGGAAAGTTCCGATAGGGTATTTTCTTGTTGGAGGATTGAACAGCGTTGAACGTGCAAATATACTAAAATTAGCACTTGAAGCTTTGCATTCACATAATTGTAACGGTATTCTGTGACTTTTGATGGAGCGTCTAGTAACTTAAGAATGTGCGAAGTACTTGGTGCAAATTTTGAATATGGATCGAATTTTAAAACCATATTTCACAAATCCGATTACAATGGAGCCTTGTTATGTGTTTTTGGATTTGTGCCATATGATTAAATTAGTTCGAAATACATTAGGAGATTGCGAAATTATAGGGACTGCAAACGGAGAAAAAATTCTTTGGTATTATATTGAACAATTATATAAATTGCAGCGCGACGAAGGTATTAGAGCTGGGAATAAATTAACGAAGAAACACATACACTATAAGAATAATAAAATGAACGTAAAGTTAGCGATGCAAACCCTGAGTGAAAGCGTAAGCAAGTCTTTAATTTTCGTAAGTCAATTGCCAGATAAAAAAAATTCAAGAAAATTTTTTCCAAATCTGCTGCCACTGCGCAATTCTGTCAAAATTTTAATGACATGGGCGGACATGCTTAACTGCAAAAATAGATTTTCAAAACAAGAATTTAATTGCCCACTGATGGATAGCAATTACTCACGATTGAAAATTCATGCCGAAAATTTTGAAAATATATCGTTAATTTGACTGATGACAAGGGAACGCCTATTTTAAAAACGCAACGTAAGACTGGCTTTTTAGGTATAATTGTATGTCTGCGAAATATTTTTCCTCTTTTTGATAAATTCAAATCTTTGGGCTTAACATATTTGCTCACCTATAAGTTGTCACAGGACTATTTAGAAACATTTTTCTCAGCTATTAGAGGCCGTAACGGTTTCAACAACAATCCAAACGCTCTGCAGTTTCAAACTTCTTACAAACGTTTGTTGGTAAGACATGAAATTAAAGAATTTCAAAATGGCAATTGTCTTTTTGATAATGTTGAAATTTTGCATGTTTCCTCAAGAAAAGACAATTTAAAATGCCCGATTGGTAACCCCGACATGCTACAAAGTACGACAGAATTCGACCATGATTATGTCTCCACATGTTTTGCATTATCAACATTTGTAGAAGAAGTTGTTTGTTATATTTCGGGGTTTGTATCGCATAAACTTATGTCTATTATAGATTGTCCCATATGCAAAGAACAATTACTGGGTAATAGTATGCCACTTTTGTCAAAATTAAAAAATAGGGGTCCCTTTGTTATTCCATCAAAAGATGTTATTTCAATTTGCAAAGTTTCAGAAAGAATATTCCGCCAGTACTCCCACGCATTGTTGAGTCGAAATATTAAAACAATCATAGTAAATAAGATATTTAGTCACCTAGGCATTCCATTTGATAATGAGATCATGAATAAACATGTTTTGAGCCAAGAGATATTTGATAATCATCGAACCCAACTTTTAATTATATAATTGAATTATATGTTAACATAAAATTATTCGATGAAGCAAAGAAAATGTCTGAAAAAGACAGTTACCTTCGAGCTAAGTATACTAAGTTAATTTATTTAATAATCAATAGTATTCTCATATAACACTAGTCGTCCTCGAGAAATCTAGGACGTCTTGACAATATCTGTGCTGTTTATGGATTGTGATTATTAAAAATAAAACATTTGTCCAAGTTTTCATTTTATTGTAATTTATTGCATATATCCTGATAATTCCTTGGAAATATTTCCATCCTTGGTATTAAAAAAAAGACGCTGATTTCTAAAACTAATTTGTAAGTTTTTAAAATTTTAAAATTTAAATTTTACTTTTACTTCGCCAGTCAAATAATAAACAACAATGGAAATATTAATCGACTCTACTGGCCATTATAATCGGCAAGACAATACAACTACGATTTGGTTCGATTATCGTCAAAACGCTCTTTTAAACAATATAAATTGATGTAATTTTCATTGTCAATTTATATTGGTTAAAAAAGCGTCTTGACGATAATTAATCGAACCAAATCGTGGTCATATTGTCTTGGCGATTATATTGGCCAGTAGAGCCGATTAATATTTCCAGTGTTCTTTTAAATTAATCTATCTTTTATCAATGACATCCCTAATTTATGTTAAAAGTATGTACGTCGTTAATGTGACTGAAGCTTATTTTTCTGAGTTGTGGTTTTTCTTTCCTGTTATTTCATAATACTCGGTGAATAACCTATTCATATTCATCTGCACAGGTTATATGCCTTGCAGACGACAAATCGGGCATGCGCAGAACGGCCAAATTGTCTGCTCTAGAGTGAGACACGAATATCGTCTGCACCGTAATGTTGGCGAGCACACATCCTATAGAAAAGTAGGTCTGTCAGCAATATAGGAGTATTACATATATGTTGGCGGTGAGCATGAGGGAGGAGGAGTAGGACTAGACGCAGCATTATTTGCTGCATTTGCCAGGTAAGCGAGATCCGCTTGCACAAGGGCGCGGATTCGTCGCTTTTGCTGTTTTCGTGAGAGCTTAAGGAACGGTTTCATCCGTCTCAACGGAGGTCCCATAATGGCATAATCTATAATGTATCGCAATTAACCCTTCAACTATTAAATATAATAAAACACGGAATAGATCAGTAATATTACTGTATATACTCACAACTTTTTCCAGATGTAGAGAAAAATATTATAAAAATAGTGTACGTCCCTTTACTTTATTTATTACTGCGTGTATAACTCGGTATAACCTGAAAAGTACACGTGTATTTTATATAGTCACGCTTTATGATATATGCATGTATATATATACTAAAAATATAGAAAAAGCGAACGTATATACTTACACGTTATTAATTACACACTTTTTGTCGAACAATTTGTCTCTTTCGTGATGGAATAAAATCGCATACGTACGCGCGGCGCAATATATCTCGACTTATATATTCTAGGGCCGGTATTCATAGTTATTTAAGACCGTCTTAAGTTCAATCTTAAGATGTCATGAACCAATCACAGGCCGGTATTCATAGTCAGATCTTATATTTAAGACCGTCTTAAGTACAATCTTAAGATGTTATGAACCAATCACAGAGCCGTATTAGCATCTTAAGACATTACTTAAGACGGTCTTGAAATAAGATCCGACTATGAATACCGGCCACAGAGCCGTATTAGCGTCTTAAGACATTACTTAAAACGGTCTTGAAGACTGTGAATACCAGCCTAGATATTTCCATAACCAAGAAGATGTCGTAAAAATGATAACTTTTCTACATCGTTTTAATGACGTCAATAATGCCACTACAACATGATATCTAACTGATGACATCTTTTGGACTGCAACAAAAGGCAGAAACAGCGCTACCGATAGATATCTTTTGGACAACTTTTATGAAGATACTTTTGGATAACATTAAATTGATGATTTTTCGATGCCTTAAAACAGCCATCTATCGGATAAAGTAAAATGGTGACTTTAGGATAACAGGTTTTTCTTTCCACTAAAGGTACGTTTTCATGGGTAGTGAAATGCTGCAGCAGCGAGCAGCAGTTTAGTAATTTTCTAGAAATTACTAAGTAATTTCTAGAAAAGTTTAATAAGTTCTGGGAAAGTTTAGTAATTTTCTAGGAATTTTCTAAGAAATTACTAAACTGCTGCTCGCTGCTGCAGCATTTCACTGCCCATGAAAACGTACCTTAAGATATCATAAAAAAGACATCATTCGGATAACAGTAAAACGAGATATCGATTTAAGGCTGATTTATAGAGGCCGTAACCGTTGATTTAAGCCGTAATCTTTAAGAAATTGACCAATCACAGTCGAATGTGAGAAGAATAATCAACTGTGATTGGTCAATTTCTTAAAGATTACGGCTTAAATCAACGGTTACAGCCTCTATAAATCAGCCTTTAAAGGCATCCATTGGTCATCTTAAGCGTCGTCTACAATGGCAGCAGGAGTATACAGTAAGACGTAAGCAGTAACTTATTGACTAATGGGATTTTTACAATTCAAGAATAATCGACTGTGGTTGGTCAATAGCTTACTGGTTACGTCTTACTGCATACTCCTGCTGCCATTGTAGACGACGCTTTATGGTAAAATCATAAAGGCAACCTTAAAACGACAACTTAAGCCCCTTGCACAATGCCAGGCAACAGGCAATAGGAACAGGGAATAGAAATCAGAAATCATGTATAAATGCAGAATAAACAGTGACACAGGCAATAGACACAGAGTTTCCGTCACGTTGAAAATTCTGTGCCTATTGCCTGTTGCCAACCAATCATAGCATTCGAATTTTTTAGGTTGTAATTAACGATTTTTTGGTTATTTCCTGTTCCTATTGCTTGTTGCCTGGCATTGTGCAAGGGGCTTTATAGATACCTTTTTGACATGTGTGTTACCTGGGATGTGACGAACGACGACGACGAGGACAATCCATAAGTACTGTGTGCGTGTAATTTCTCTGTTTATGCACTTCTTGTGCTTCGGAAGGTGAAACTTTCCGCATCCGGTTTTGAAATCGCGAAATCGTGGTGTTTGCGTGACTTGTTGTGCGTTTCGACGATATAAAGGTGATCCAAAGTCAGAACGAAAAATAATACAGGTACGCAGCAGCGCGCGAGTAAGATCGCTTCGGAGGTCCACTCGTCTATATATAATCAGCGGTGAGTTCACTCGAATAATGTGCGCGTCAGGATTTTGAATTATTATTTCTGTAAGCATAGCCTGGACTCGCGTGTCCTTCGAATTGGAGTAGATATATGCTTTCAAATGGCCGAGGATACATGTATCTCGATATTTTTTTTTGCATCGCAACGTCGTAGACGAACTTCCATTATGCGAGAATAACATTTGGTTAGGCTCGTTCAAATTCACAAACGGAGCACCTTTGATAGACCGATATCTGTTTGCAGAACAAACATGGAGATATTTAGTGATAACTTCGCACAAAAGCTTGAAGCGGTCGCTCGGGATTGCATGAACAATTCGTCTTTTCTGCACAATCCGAAGCTATTCCGTATCAAGGATTTGATAGAACATTATGGTGGTAAGGTACCGGAAGCTAAGACCAACGATTCGTCAGATGCCAAAACAGAATTTGAGAGCAAACCTGCGGAACCACAGCCCAAACCGGAGCCGGCGAGTGAAGAGAGTGAGGAGAGCGACCTGGAGCTGGATATGACTGGTGTAATCGGTTTGTATATTTATCTTTTTCAAATCATACGTATACTTTTACCTTGTTTTGTGTAATAAATATATATAATAATGCAACGTACGTTTCTTTTGTTTTTTAGAACCGGACGAAGATGCTCCTCAGAAAATGGGAAACTTGACCTTGCAGCCCACAGAGGAAGAAATCGCAGAGTCACAGGCAAAAAGATCCGAAGCGGCCTCAGCATTTGTGGAGAAAGATTACGAGAAGGCCAAACAACTTTATACAGAGGCTATTGTATTGTCAAATGTAAGTAACTTTACGTTTTGCATTAAAAAATGCATACGCATTTTAATAAGAATGCAACGTTTGTAAAATGCAGCTTGCACGGATCATTTTATAGCTTACAATCCATGTTTAATATATAACTGTTACTTCGAAAACAAGTTCTCCTTTGATAAGATAAGCCTTTGTAAACTTGCTTATTTGCCTGCTTAACAAATGCCAGCACATATATGTATCTATTAAATTTTATAAATAGATAATTCATTGTATTTGGGTATGAAATGACATATCACGTATACACAAACAGCAACCACGACACATGTTCTTATTTAAACTGTACACTTGCCTAAATGTAATTATTTATGTGTGTGTGTGTGTATATATGTATGTATATAAGAGTTTAACGGTTTGACAGGTTATGGCGGGTTAAAGTCGGGTAATAAGTTATTTTTAAACTTTTAACCCAAAGATTAATGTATAAGGTTAATGAGTCACTTATACATTTTGCATAACCAGAGTAGTGCACCCAAAGTTTAAAAATTAACTTTTTTACCCGACTTTAACCCGACATAACCTGTCAAACCGTTAAACTCTAACTTATTTGAGTACCCCTATTGTGTGTCAATATATTAACTCTAACTAAAGAAATAGATGCCTTGATAACATATGTCTGTAACATTAAATTAACTTGACGTATAATCTTTGTATAATGTAGAATAACAATGATGACAGTAGCAACAACAATGGTAATAACAATAATAATATTAACAATACACATATTCAACGCTGGATAAATTATGTTATATTTATATTATTACTTTATACAAATGAAAAACTTGCTTCGGTGTTCGCAATTTAGGTAAGCCACTGTCGCACCGAGGCCTCGAATTTACGCCGAGAGAAACTGATATCTGAACACATAAATTCAAAGGGAACTCTCACTCCGCTTTTGGATCGGAATGGTAGCACTCGCATTGTTTTACCAGACACAAGCAATACACTTGCTCTTCTTCTGCAACCGGAGGAAGTGTTCCGTCCACTGAACTCGTGATATCACACTCCACATCGTGCTCACGTTTTTTTTTTTACATTGCGCCATGTCGTGAGGGACGAGGCTAAATTATTCGGATCTAGAAATTACATGGAGCGTTACTCGCCCGCTCGAATGATGGTACCCCCCAATTTTCGTAACTTGGAGACTCCATATGTCCTTCTGCCTTTCGCGACAGTCAGCTTCTTTTGCGAACCGACTTCTTGTCATCGGAGCACCTCGAGTATAACTCGCGAGGGTAGCGCGCGATCTCTAGCTGCCTGTGTTTCAAGAAGAAAATCCTTGGTACCATCTCAAATATCCGGACCACGTTCTTCAGCTCGTTCACCGTCGTCGAGCATCCTCTAAAGCTACCAAGGCATTTCGGCTACAGGCTGAGTGTATTTCTTCTCTCGGTCTAGACTCTAGCGAAGGTAAACGTCGCTTTGTCGCCAGTTCAGTATTTCACATGGTATCAAGAGCTCCGTTCCGGAACGCGGATACGCACTCAACTCGGTGGGCTGTTGCCTTCGTTCTCGTGCAGCACCGCCTCTACCGACTTCCTATAGTTGTCCACCAGCTCGGGTAGATCGTAGGCGATGGCCACGTCGAGCCTGTTGATCGGACAGCCGCGGAAGTACGTGCACGTGGAGCTCAGCAGCGGGAAATCGTAGAGCGGATTCAGCCGGAAGAAATTACGGTAGACATCCGGATCCGGTAGATCGTAGCGCGATATGTTGGTGAGAGTGCTGAGGCCCTCGTAGATGTGATAGTCCTGGGTTCTCGATGATATTATCGCTGATCTCTCGCTTGTTACCGAAAAATGTCTTGTGATTGTAATACGTCGTCAGATAGCAATCTACCATCTTAGCGTGATTGCGCACTCGTACCTGAAATTGACAAAGATCGAACGCGTCGAATGGATTTGTTCCAATAAAACGGTACATTTAATTCTTTAATAGATTTGTATAATGAATTTCTGTATTTTCTTCGAGGAAAGACCGATTACTTTTCGCTAGAATTTATGTTTAATGTAAACTCACGGCGAATCTTCTGGCGCTCGCTATCTTGTGCTCAACCCTCTTGGTTATTGCGGAACGTAGGTCGCGAAGGAATGCGCGTTCTTGAGCGTATAATGGAGGATTCACACTGCGTCCGATGTTCGACGTACGACGATCCGACATCCAATAGGAAATTTTTGTCTCTAATAATAAATTCTGTTATTGGATGTCGGATCGTCGTACGTCGAACATCGGACGCAGTGTGAATCCTCCATAACAACCTGGTGGGCGCACCAGCTTCGTAGGGTAACGACCATAACGACGTGGAGTACATTATAGGCGGCTCCGCGCTTGACATGAGCGGTGATATATTCCAAATTAGGGCGCCTTGCACCCTCATGAGTTCCTCGGGCTTTACCTGATCGGCTTTGTTGAGAATAATACGAGTCTGTTTGAAAGTAATGTTAAATTATGTTAGACTTTTTTTTAGGGCAAGTCTGGAGGCAAATAATGCTCCTTTACTCCAATATTATTATTTTTGTCTTCTCGCTCACCTGATATTCTCTTCCCTTTAACTGATCATGAATCGCCTCGGTTTCGGGACCGACGTCCAACTTGGCGGGATCGTAAACCAAAAATATTATGTCCGCTCGATCGATGAACCACTGGCACGCATCATTAAAGGGAAATAAGCGTTGAACTTGCTTTCGAATCTCTGAAATACCTGGAATCTCGACGATGTTCACCTAATAATACATCAGATAACATACGGAATTTTATATATTATAATTTTATATATTACGCATAAATTGCCTCGAATATTAATTATAATTTTATTTTCTCTCCCTTTCTTCGCATCTTTTAAATTCCATTATTAACAAATTTTTAATCATGTGTGATTAATATATTATATATATTAATGATTAATATAATATAACATGATTAATACAATATAATATACACACATGATTAATATAATATAATATATTAAAATGGTTTGATTACAATTGTAAATTGAAACTTTACCTTAGAGTTTTTAAAATTTAATAAAGAATAGAACAAAATTTTATCTCGCATAATTTTGAGGATTAGTTAGGATTTGTTAAAATGTAAAATGTTAAACGTTTTAAATACTTATTTTAAGTAAAAATCCTAAATTTAATTTCCGATATGTTATACAATAAATATCTGTAAATGGATAATCATTTGCGATCGCTTACTTTTTCGAGCAACTTGTTATTAAGTCGCAGGCCTTTGAGACGATCCATCAACAGACCCTGTCCGAACTTCTGCAGCCCCGAAAAGGTCCAATCGGCGGCCAACTGGGTACCGTCGAGAACCTCCTCCTCCTCGCCGTGCATTATTATGTTGAAGTACGCCGGTGATGGCTCGGCTCCTGTGTCATTTTTTCCATTTGGCGATTTGCAATGCTCTTCTAAGCACTCTCTCAAACCACCTAAACACTCTCTGTATATTCATGCTCCTAGCATGCCATCTACTGCTAATTGTAAGTCTTAGCTACTTTATCAGCGCAAAGCCAAAGAAGAAAATGTAAGGAAGAGATATCACGTCCCTCTTTTAGTTAATTACCCACCTGTCCTCAATGACACTGCCTTGTACTCGATGTCGAGCAGATAATTAATGATAGACGATTTTCCGCCACTCCACGGTCCCATAAACAGCACTAGTGGCTTGGAGAATATTTCAGGATCTAATGAAGTAGAGTAATAGTTATAGATTAATGTTTGTAAATCTTAATTTAAAGATACATTATTTTGCCTCAATACTTGAAGTGAATGAATTAAAAACAATTAATTTTACAATCATTGTTCGCTTACCTCCGAAATGCCTGTTGCTCAAGTCTCTATATTTGTACATAATCTCTAACGGCTTTATAGCAGAGTCGTAGAGTCTCTTTAGATCCCTAAGAATAATATCAGCCTCTCTTTTTATAGCTCGTTCTTTTCCCTCATTTTCTTCGTCCAATTTTAGCAACTGATTAATGTGATCTCTGGGCCGAAGATTCTCCGGAATTTCGATTTCTTGATCTTGAATTAAATCCTCCTCTGGAGTATGCTCCTGTTCTTCCTCACTGGCACCTGACGATATAGAATTGTATTATAAATTATATTAACTACATTCTACGTCAATAATATAAAATGTAACAATTAATATGATTATATTATAACCAAGATAGAGAGGATGAATTTATATAATTCTCGAATATTATTTATAAGATCTTTTTTACCTTCTTCCTCAAATTCGTCATCTGCTTCAGCGCCTTTTTCACCGACTTCTCGCCTGCCGCGCAATTCTACCTCTTCACTTTCCTCTCCCTCGGACTTGACGTCCTCTTCTTCCGATTTTTCATCTTTCTCTTCAGTCTTCGCGTCCTCTTCCGCGGATTTTGTTTCACTTTCCACGCATTTCGCCTCTTCTTCCTCCTTTGATTTTGTCTCATCTTCCGCCGACGTTCCCTTTTCTCCTTCAGCAGATTTTGCTGTTTCTTCTTCTTCCAACTTTGTTTCTTCTTCTACATCTGCGGAATCTGCTGTCTCAGCATTTTCCGCGCTTTTCGTTTCTTTTTCTTCACCCTCAGCTTCAGGGCTTTCATCTTGCGATTCCTCCTCAGTGTCACCTTTCTCATTTTCACCGCTTACCGTCTGCTCTTCGGTCGATTCGGCGCCCTCTTCGGCTTTACTGTCACCTTCTTCCTCTTTATCAGATTCTTCTTCAACACTAGCTTCCGCCGATGCTTGCTGAGCTTCCGCCTCTTCTTTAGACTCGACTCCTACTTCTTCAGTGGCTTCTTTGGACTCCTCTTGTTCCTCGTCTTTCGATTCTTCGGTTTCATCCTTTTCTTCTTCGGACTTCGCTTCGTCGTCTACTTTCTCCTTCTCCTCGGATTTTTCGTCTTCTTTTGTTTCTTCGTCGGATTTCTTTTCGTCTTCTTCTTCAGTTTTCTCTTCGCTTTTGGTCACTTTTTCGGAGGAGTCGGTTTGGTCTCCGTCGCCTTCGCCGAGTTGTCTCAGCGGACGCTCCCTCAGCTTTTTCTGAAGAATATTGGTATTTTCTTTTGTTATATCCTTCAAATACTGGCATTTTAAAATCCGAAAATATCACCGTTTATTTAAAAAAGCATCAACGATTATTAATTCTAATGTCGGCAAATATCCATCGTAGGAAAAAAAATCGTATGACATAAATTGTAGAGCGCGAAAAAAGCTACAAATTGGTCACCTTAATTTCTCTGTAACTTTCCAGGGAGCCGAGTTATTGCAAAAACCGATTTTTTTTTGTTTTTTTCAAGATGCCGGAAAAGCCTCCGCATATTTTGTCCCGCCAACTTAAGGTAGGTTTTCATGGGCAGTGAAATGCAGCAGCAGCGAGCAGCAGTTTAGTAATTTCCTAGAAATGTTTGGCTCACTTCCGGCGCAAATTTTTGCTGCTCATGAAATTGGTCCTATACAGCTTAGGCCCGGTTTCACCAACGTGATTTAATCTAATCGGTCGATTAAACTCACTCTTTGTCTCTTTCTAAAGGGACAGTTAGAAAGAGATGAAGAGTGAATTTAATCGACCGATTAGATTAAATCACGTTGGTGAAACCGGGCCATAGTCTTAAAGCGAATATCGACTTAACATGCCTTTTTTTTAGAAAGGATAATATTATCATGTGTGTGTAATTTATGTGTGTTAAATATTATCACATTTTTTCATGTTCCATTTCTTTAATTTAATTTATCATGTAAAATGTAATGATAATTCAATTTTGTTGTAATTTGCAGAGAAGTGGCAGTCGCAGTGCAAGCCCCCGTCGACCACGAACCGCGGACGGTGGCCTAAGAGACTCGCGATTGCATTCAAGATCGCGTAAGTCGCGCGAGCGGAAGGAGCTCAAAGAGGTCAACAAATACTCGAGGTCGCGCAGTCGATTCGCGTCACGCGATCGCAAGTTGTATCGGGGCAGCAAGTATACCGTTGGTCACCGTAGCAGCCGCAGCCGAAGTCGTTCGCCATACCGCGACAGTCGTTACTCCCGTAGATCCCGCTCGTACTCGCGATTGCGGTACTCTCGCGATCGGCACGTGTACCGGTCACACTCACGCAGCTCGATGTTATCAAGGCGGCGGCACATTGGTAATCGAGAAAATTCTTGCCCTTCCCGTTGCCTAAGTGTCTTCGGACTCTCAACTTCCATGACTGAACAGGAAATCCAACGTATATTCTCGCCACATGGCACAGTAGAACGAGTACAGGTCGATATCGATGCAAAGGTACGTGAAACTTAATGTAGTCATGTATGTTTATTCAAATATATTAAGATAGTACGCGATAGTCCCCATAGGTGTTTACACCAGCGAACAATAAAGCTGCGCCAGAAATTTAGAACGTTTATTCTTAAGAGACACATGATACGTTAAAGGCTTCTGGCCACATAATTAGGGGAAAGGGGGGGTAGCCCCGGCCGGTGGGTAGCCTCGGCCATTACTGAAATTCAAGTATACCCCGTACCTATAGCCATTGTTTAAACATTCTGCATATGTCGAGATACGCAGAAGGGCATATTAGCCACCCCCCTTTCCCCTACATATTAATATAAATCTGTGTAAATTATAAGTTGGTACAACTAAGTGATAGCGCAGTTTAATGGTACCACATGTATTTCACATTTATAGAAACACTCTAGAGGATTTGTATATTTCAAATCGTCCAAGGATGCTAAAGTGGCTAAGGACCAATGCAACGGCATAGAAATTAACGGGAGACGAATCAGAGTAGACTTCTCTATTACGCAACGTGCTCATACTTCTACTCCGGGAATTTGTATGGGAAAATCTACGCATCTGCACGACAGAAACTGGGATGCTCCGAGACGTAGAGAGTAAGTCATCTACTTCTCTCGAAATAATAAGTCAAAAAAATAATTGACACATTATTTCTTTTTTTTCCTGTTTTTTAATTCTTTATTTTTTTAATACTTGAAACAATAGAGTTAGCTACAGAGAAAGTAATCGTCGCTCGCCCAGCCCATACTACAGCCGTCGACGTTCACATTACGACCGCTCTAGATCGCGCTCCTATTCGCCGCGTAAATACAACCTCCACTTAAATTTGCAATTTGTAATATAAGCTGTCTACATGGATATGTGTCTCATTTTTGTATTAATATATATATATATATATATATATATATATATATATATATGTATGTTGTATGTATGTATGTAAATTATAGGAAAAAGGAGGAAACACTCACAAGATGCTAGTGAACAACCACCAATATTACGGAGCAAACAGGAAGTTGCACAGCAACCATCAAGTAGATGTCTTGATGTACGATCATATATATATATATATATATATATATATATATATATAATATATACTATATTATTTTTTAAATATATTTTTTATATATGCATGTTTAATAATATCCATCATAAACGGATATATTAGATATCGCATTTTCAATTAATTCAGTGTTTAAATGTCTTTTTTTTTAATTTTAGGTATCTGATCTTGGTATGACAGATCCATTCCGCTCACAAATTACTAAAAAGTCAAAAATGACGTCAACTGAATGGACGTATTATTACAATATGATACCAAAGAGAACAAGTCCAAAAGGTGGATCAAGTAGGAGTGCCAGTATGGACAAACATGTTTAAGATTACATTTGATGATAAACTTCTAACCAACATAGTACGGTATAAGATTCATATTGAACCTCAGGGAAAAGAAACTGAAAAAGAACTGAATCTTCCTAAATCTGTATGCATAAATATCTTTGAACAATTTTGCAAAAAATATTTTCAAAAGTCACTTAAAAAAAGATATCTCGCATATGACGGGAAGAAAGAGGCGTATAGCGCGGACGATCTCGGTTTTTACGGCGACGTAAGTATATGTTTATTTACTTTAGCTGTCACAACTCTCCCTCCCTTTGTGCGAGCGATCCATGGTGCATCTCTAAAGCGTCGTCTACAATGGCAGCAAGAGTATACAGTAAGACGTAAGCAGTAAGCTATTGACCAATCACAGTCGATAATTCTTGAATTGTAAAAATCCCATTAGTCAATAACTTACTGCTTACATCTTACTGTATACTCTTGCTGCCATTGTAGACGACGCTTAAAGCGTCGTCTACAATGGCAGCAGGAGTATGCAGTAAGACGTAAGCAGTAAGCTATTGACCAACCATAGTCGATTATTCTTGAATTATAAAAATCCCATTAGTCAATAACTTACTGCTTACGTCTTAGGGCGCGGTCACATGGACTGATATTTTCCGCGTAACGCGTAACTTTTTTTATATTTTTTATTTTTTTTATAGACTTTTTCAGGTTCTGTCGACAACAAATATATTACAATGACAAAATCACCTCATTGTAGAATTAATCTGAGTTTGTTACTATCCAAGCATTCCAGTCCTAAAGAACGTCAACTTTCAATTCAGATTGTTAACACTGTTATAAGACATAAATTAGCCTTAAATTCGGAGTTAATTACCGTAAGCAAGTAATTTTTTTTTACAAACTTCTAAGGCTGCGGTCACATGGACTGATATTTTCCGCGTAACGCGTTTCGCGTAACCAATAAATTACGACGTTTGACATTTCTGTTGGAACATTCTAAAAGAATCAACGATATGATTGGTTACGCGATACGCGTTACGCGGAAAATATCAGTCCATGTGACCGCAGCCTAAGGGTAACGTCCCATGGCGCGTATCGCGATACGCGCGTACCGGGCGTATCGACTCTGCGACCAATCACAGACGATCCGCCGTTTTTGATACGCAAAACAATCTTTTGAACATTGTTTGAGCGGATCGCGCACTCACACATGTACATCGTAACGTACGTGTGGGTCGACCCCTCCTTCTTGCCATATTGAGTGTAGAAAGTGCACTAGTAGTGCAGTAGAGTAAAGAGTAATTTGGTTCATAAAGGTGTTAGTGAGATTGATTTCTTTCTCGGTGTTGTAAATGAACGCTCGTCCGCACTTTCTCTGTATATTTCATGTGATTCGCTGTAAAACGTATTCTCAATCAGTGATATATATTGTAATGATTACTTGTAATAAAAATAAGTCTGATTAACTGAGTTATTGTCACTGACTCACTCTTTCGCAGATTTATTACTGCTATCTTATTTGTTACTACATATTTGTTATTCTAGACTATACTGGCTTCTTTGTTAATTAAACGCCGTATCAGGTAAGCATTAATTTTGAATAAATATATTTAATACAACTCAATTTGTGCGCATAGAAAATAAGAGAAAATAATAACATTAAAAGTAATGTGATGCTAATATAAAAATCTAGAACAAAGTAGACAATGAATTACAGTAGAAGACAAAAATATATTTGGAAATAACATTGTTGAAAAAAAGGCTAACATAATAGTATTGTTTCGGAATCCATTTTCTGCCGTACACCGATGTCACGCGAAACTCAAATTCTTCGGCGAACGCAAGCGAGGTGATCCTCTTCGAGGAGAAAACAAGGGCGATCTGGATCTGAAATTAAATCGACGTGGTGACACTGTTCTCGCGGTAATGTAAGTGATTTGGATCTAGATTGAGCGGTGGCGAATACCTCGGCAATGATCTCGGCGTCGATCTCGATCTCGATGTCGACAGTGGTTTCTTGCCGTACAACTGGCTTTACTTTGGAGGTTATTATTGCCCTTTTAGGTGCATGCGTCACATGCGTGTTTGTGTGCGTGTGTTCAGTACGCCGCCAAACGGGTCTCGGAGTCCCATGGAGCGTATTAAGCGGAAGCGTATCCAGCGGATCGCCAATCACGGATCCGTTTTCGACGGAATCTTTGAAAAAGCTCTATCGGAAAGATTCCGTGATTGGCGATCCGCTGGTCCGCTTACGCTTAATCTGGCTTTAATACGCTCCATGGGACTCCCAGACTTGTTTGGCGGCGTACCAAAACCGGCGGATCGTCGGTGATTGGTCGCAGAGTTCGATACGCCCGGTACGCGCGTATCGCGATACGCGCCATGGGACGTCACCCTTAGAAACATTTCTGATACATGATAAAACTATTATTACGTTTACATTGTACGCGTTATATTTTTGAATGTTTCACATACAACATTGCCCACACAGCACACTGTATCCTGGGGATATCCCAAATTGTCCCAGATTTCCAAATACGATCCCACGGATATCCCAGCAGGTTCTGCCCGAGATATTCTAATAAGATATCGTGAGATATCCTATTATAATCTCACGATATCTAAATATTCTGTCATATCCGTTGGCTTTGCATAGGCTATCTTACGAGATCTTCTGAAGGATATCCTTCACTCAAAAAAAAATATTCTACTGATAAGTGGGGAATTTCTCTTAGCACTTCCTCTAAGCAAAAATGTTACAAGAAGAATATTTTTCTTTAAGTAATACGTATTACTTTATAAAAGAGTGGATGCGTAAGCTATAATCAAGAGTAAATTTCTCTATAGCAAATTCTACTATAATAATCCAAATAGCCTCTTAAAATTAGAGGATATGCAACCCATACAGCACTGAAAGATTGCAAAAACATTGCAAAAACATCTCATTGCCATATTGCAATATTGCAATGAGATTGCGCAATGTAGTGGCAACATTGATGCAATGTTGTATCAACAATCAATTGTCCGCCTTTAGTAATATTGCACTGTAATGTCGTAGCCATATTACAGCGCAATGTATCTGCAATAATTAATAAAAATATTTCGTATTATTATTAAATATAATTTAAAACATTTTGTGTAATAAACAAAAACGAATTTAATTAATAGATATATTTTATTTTATTAATTCTTATTTTTTGTGTTTATATTTTGTACATTATGGTATATTTTATACTTTATTTATTATATAAAGATATGTATATATTTCTTAATTGACTAAAGGTATGTATATATATACACAAATATTTACGTATATTTTATATTTTACGCAGACATATATATTTTATTATTTTACGCGGATAAACTATTTTTTACGTTATAGAGATGTATAAAATTGCAGGTATGCATATTTTAATATGTATATATGTATTATGTACATACATGTACATATGTACATGCATATATTACGTACATATATATGTATATGCATATTTAATATATACACTAAGAGAAAAACTATTTATATTTAAATAAATAAGCTATTAGAGGACATCTAATAAATAATTTTTTTAAATTAAGTAATATTTTGTGATCCCCAAAAATAGCATCCCCTTTATAATAGCATATTTACTTAAATAAAAATATTTTTTCTTTCAGTGTACGCGTATATATATTTTATACTCTACACAAGTATGCATATATGTTAATATTTATAATATCTTTACATATCCCTGAAGATCCGCACATCATGTTAATATGTAAAAATAACATTAACTTTCTCAAAGCAAACGCTGAAACAAAATTGGCATCCTGAGTATTAAATGTAAATGGTACATAAATGTAAATAACTTAGATTTTGAAAGAGTATATGAAAACCAAGAAAGATATTACAAACAAAAGCCGGCAAGTCATAAACGAATACAGTGTACCATTTACTTACAATCAAAATTAAATCTAATATTTTATTAAAAATTGCGTTTACAGTAATATAAAAACTTGATAATCGAACTAAATTATGTATATATATATATATATATATATATATATATATATATATATATATATTAATATGTACTTTATGCATTTGCACTTTACGCATTTGTACTTTACGCAGGTATGCATACTTTCTATGCAGATATTGTCACAATTGGATCACTTGTCCTCCGGTTGTTGTCCGGTTTTTCTAAAATTTGAAAAAAAGAAAAGAAGTTAAGTTACGTTATGGCGTTATAATACATGTTCAATCAAATTAAAAGCATATTCATAATTTCGTATAAAAAATATTTTACATATATTTAACATTGTACTATGTCAAAATATGTGTATATCAGAATAAAGTGTAAAATGTGTAATAAAGTATTTACTTTTCTATTGATGTATCTTAATGCTTTTATATGCAAAATGACAAGAATTAATTGATATAGAGAAATTGATATGGTCTTATTTAAAAAAATACCCTTGACGTCGACATTTGCGTTAAAAAATGGATTTAAAATCTGATCCGCAATATTGGATCCCTCACAGATTTGTAAAACTGCATATAATTACTTTTTTTTACAAATAATATTCTTGAAAATATTTAACATGCTTCAGTTAAGTGAACAAGTTATACAGCAAATAATACATGTATATACTTACAATTGTCTTTGAGTCCTCAGAGGTGCTTGCGCAAGCCATTTGGAGATGGAATCTGCAAATTCGGCATCCGTAGTGTGGCTATACTGCGTATGTAATCGAACTGCTTCTATAAAATAAGAATATTATTCAAATTTCTAAAAATATTACCAGATATACAAAGCGTTCTAGGTTCCATGTATTTCCTTTCATCTGCGTATTCTTTGACTAATATACTTAAACTTGGTTCAAGATCAAGATTCCGTAGATCAAAAGAAATTTGTGGACCTGAGATGTCCTGCATATCTTTTACAAAAATATTAAACTTAATAAAAATAAACATACGCATAATTATTTTTGGAAGATTCAAATCCTTAAAGACTAATTTTCCTTTCATCCCAGCCCAACTGTATTTCTTAGCAAGAGTGTTAACCATGATTTTCTTTAAGATGTTACTGGTCATAATATGCATAGTACTTCCGCCCACGAGTCTTAAAGTATTCAGCTAAAAAATAGATTGATTCACATATATAATGTTAAGCAATAATGTAGATCCTGTACCAATGGTTAATTATAAAATGATAAACACATAAGCGCAATACTGTATAAAATTAGCGTTTAGTTATTAGCATACAGAATAAGTGTACATGTAGATTAGAAAGCAATATACATAACCGTTTAAAAGTAAATAAAAGACATTAATAAAAAATATACTTAAAATTAAATTTCCGGTTATTCAGAAAAAGTAATGACTTCAAGAGATGAAATATTTTGCAAGCAAATATAGAATAATACAATATTTCAGAAACCATTAGATTGTATTTTTATATTATATATTTAAAAATTAAAAAAAAATACAATTTTTATATTTCTGCAAATAAACACGTTCTTTAATTTACTGCAAAATTATTTTTTTGCAGTACATGGTATCTTTTCGAAATAATTAGCAATTCAATTGCTGTATTTTTAAAAATAAATGTAATATTAACGTCTTGCATTATAAAACAATTTAATGGCAAATATATAATATCTTCATACCACTTTCTGTTTAAATTGCGATTCTTGCAGTTGCTCTTCGAATTCATTCAAGTCTTCTAATGATTGTAATGGGAATTGGAGATCACATTCATCATTGATTTCGTTGTCTTTAAATTGCAACTTTTCATCAAATGCATCCAACTTATTTTCAAATCTGTCCTGTTTATACAGTATTTTATTCAGTTTTAATAAAACTTGTTTTTTGAACTCTAAAACAGACCATTTTCTTATTTCAGTGCTAAACTTCATACTACAGTAACAATAACAATAAAAATGCTTTCTTTCACTTGTATTTATTAATTTTTATAATTGAATAACCTTGATCAGAAGAATTTTCTTTATCATCATGTACATTTGTTGCTGTAGTACGTTTGTTCTGATTGCATGGCCCCATTACATCTTTTCCTGCTAGCTACGAGAACAATCATGTTTATTCATTGTTATAAGATGGTATTTATAAAAGTTGGTATCATTATTACTCACTACACTACTTAATGTGTTGTCGCTCATATTTTCAATTTCCTGCGGGGATTCTGCTGCATAGATCTCTTTCAACGGTGTGCTGGAAACAAACTTCTCTATTTGCGGGAAAGAAGGGAGTTCTTTCTTATTCTTTCTTATTTCTTTCTTATTTTGTTTCTGATAATTTTCTTTGTTTTCTCGTGCAACCTTGTTGACCACCTCTTCTTCGGTTTCGGAAAAATTGTCAACTGTTTTCTTGGCTTTTTTACGTCTCCTTTTCTTGTCTCGTTCTCTTCTTTCTTCAGACGACATATCTGTTTCATCCACATTGGATGTATCTTGTGCTTGTATTAATATTTCCATGCTCCTCTCATAGGTATCTTAATAATTTAAAACAATAGTAGTGTAATAAATAAATAAATATATATATATATATATAGACATAATAATAGTAAAAAAACAATAGTAATATATAATGAACAAAATATAAAGATATTTATATTTTTTAATTTTTAAATTATTTACCTGCGCTTCTAAACATTCTTTTTACAGGTAACTCTTTCCAATTATGTTGTTCTTTGGGCATTTCTCTTGTTATAATAGCCTTATTAATTCGAAGTTGCGTTTTGAAATGGCTAGGCCAAATACATGTTTGTTCAGCAAAGTTCAGCCATTGTGTAGGTACTATTTGTAGCCCATCAGAGAATTCCACAACCATAAATTTCTTATTGGAATCCATGCTCATATGCCAATAAATACTTTGGCTATTCAACGTATACCGTCTATTATTGTGAGAAATTGTAAGCAATTGTAAGAAATATTGTTATGCATGAAACTATTTATTTTCCATGAATTAGAGGAAATATTGCAAACATTTTGGGATCATTCCCATAAGGAATTTTCCACGCTTTACACTTTAAGTCTGTAATTGGATATGAATACATATTGTCATTATTTATTGTCATTACGTTAATACTGAGCTCGTCAGATTTGCAAGGTAATTCATATAAGTATTGCACATATTTAAACTTTTTGCCTATTAAATAAACATCACCATTGTTGTTTTCGATTATATTAAGAATCAAAATACATAAACCACTTTTTAAAAAAACACAATTATCACTGTCTCTTTTACAATTTATTTCGAATTGTTTACTTGACAATTGTAAATATTGTGATCGAACACCATGGACATCATCAGATAGTGGTCCATTATTATGCAAACTTTTGCACAAATATAATTTATCGTTACTACAATTATTTTTTGATACCAAAGAACAAGTATTTTCGATTTCACTATATCTTCTGACTAATTGTTGTAGCGGCTTTTCATTTTTTCTCAATAATCTTTTGATAGATGTCATAAAGTTTTCGAAACAAAATGCGCTAAAATTATCTAGCGGTCCAAAAATTCTTACATCGGGACATAAATGCAAAAGATTATGGACATTATGTGAGACATACTGTTTGCCATATAATATTTCAAAAGAAATCACAAAATTATTGAGCAAAGCTTCTGCATAATTTATAAGTCTGTCTTGGCACAGACTTGGACTTGCAAGTATTGTTATAGCTACCTGAAGTGTAATAAAATGATCATATAAGTCTTTTTTTCAATATGTGTTGTAATACAACAGGTCCTGTGTATAAAAGGAAGTTCCGAAATTCCACAGCTTTCCACACTTTGACATCTCTCAGAGATCTAGGTCTTCTTACGAAGTCATTTGGCGTTGAATTTCTTAATGAAACTAATAAATGTGATATCTTGTTGATTAATCGTGGACTTAGACGTACAGAAAATGGTCCTTTTATCCAAAGAAGTATCATTTTTTTTACAACTCCCAAACACAAAAGGTGCATGTAATCTAATGGAGTGTGCGATATAGGTAAAAATCTCGGAATATTATTCAAAATAGAGTATCCTGTTTGAAAATGTTTATAAGCATTAACAGCAAATGATTCATTTGTCCTTAAACGACATGGAAACCTTGTACTTGGAAAACAAATTCTATTATGTATATATTTCCCTTTAATTCTACATTTTGTACAACTAAAAAACCCAGTGTGGCCTTTTATACACAGAACAAACGCTTTCGCTGGCGCATCACATATTAAACCGAATAATTTTATTTCTATTACTTTATCACCTGCACGGAAACCTTCGTTTATTAAACGAGTTAAATCATTTACTAAACTTTCCAGATAAACATTAGGATCTCGAGGTTTTTCATAACCGAAATAAGCCCCAACAAGATAGACCGTATTATCTGTCGTATTTGAACATAAAATTGGCCATAATGAAGCATTTGATGATTTACCTAATGGCAAACCATCAATATTTATAAGTAAATTAATTGATTTCATCTTATCATTTTTTATTAGCATTTTTTTTATAACATTATCGAGACCCCAATGAAAATATTCTCCGTTACATACTGTGATGATATCTGTTTGTCGTGGAGTTTGTAATAATGTTCGCATTTGTGATGGAAAGTGATAAGGTGTGTATTTCTGCAAGATAGTTAACAAATCGTTACATGCATTATGAGGGACATTGTACGATACAGCCCATGTAGCTATATCATCTTTGAAGTCTTCTTCAGTATTGTTTTTAATATTGTCAGTTGTGACATTGTACAAATTATGATCACTAGCCCGTATAACATTACTCTTACATTGTCCATAATGATTTACATATTTATTGTTTGGAAACAAAATCTCATTATCTACATTAATAATGGTGTTATTTATATCAAATGTGTGATTTTCATTATTGGTAATTTCAGTTATATCTGAATCACAAGAATCTTCAATAGAAGTGCGGATAAGATGCACTTCTTCTTTTGAAGATTTTTGAGAACATCCTATAAAATCAATATTTGTTTGATCTGCAATAATTCGTCTAATCTGGCGTTTCGATACTAATAGTTTCCTTTTTCGTGCATTATTCATATTTACTTACAATGACTGCAATATAGCAACGGATTTTGAGCTGGAAGAAGAATACAGGACTGTAACAAAATATCTAAATAATATCTTGAAGTAGCTTAAATGCTTGTTGATCTAAATGTGACAAAACGTGACATTCTGAAGATTAAGGAGTTACAGAATTCCGACAAAAGTAAAAATTAGGAACAATTTGGGGAGTGGTAAAAAGTTGTAAATTGATAGGAGTATGAATTTTTTGTTACGTATTAAGTATAACATATTCTACAATATCTTGGTATAAAAAAATTAGATTTTATATTGAATGTTAAAATTACTGTGTCCATTTTTTAGAATAGCATTTTTTAAAACTATAACCACGGCCTGTTCGTTAGCAAAACAGAATTGAAATAGGCATAATGATGTCGTTAATATGCAGCATAAAATCTAATTGTTTTATATCAAATTATTGTTAAACGTACTTAGTAAATAAACGTAGCAAAACATTTATACTCCTATTAATTTTAAACTTTTTATAAATCTTCAGAATTTTTTAATTTTTAATTACTTTAAGGGGTCCTGTAATCCCTTAATCCATATTCCATATAAAATTTGAGCGCAAAAAGAGAGGAAATAGAAATTAAAATACAAATCGCATGCAGCCCAGTTAACATAGAGCATACGTTACATTACGTCTATTTATAATATCGCACTCAACAATATAAATGTTATATAATAACGAATGCTCTGTCTTAAGTGGAAGTATATGGAAACGGTACATTCCCACACAGCAAAAATAGATCTGCGTAATATCGTTACAATATCTTGCCAGGAAATCAGAATATTATTGAGATGTCTAAGATATATCTGGATATCTACAGGATATTCGAGAAATACACTAATGTCCGCTCTTACGAACACGTAGAGATATCACTAGTTTATAAGTATATATTTGTAGGATATCATTTAGATATATTATAACTATACTGTTCACATACACACAGAATATAAATTTCAATATGTTGTATGTATATTATATAGATGTAGTATGTATATATAGAGAATATTGTGGTAACTGATCAGGACATATTGAGGAGAATGTTTGTAATACTAATAATGATAGGTGTATTCCACACGTGGTATTACAAATCATTTGATTGACAAAACAGGACAAAAATAGTAAAAAGTTCTTTATCCTAATCCTGGTCAATTCAACGATTTGCAATATCAAGTATGAAGTACACTCAATATTAACGCGCAAGATTATAGAGAACTTTTCAATGCAACTTTGAAATAAATCTATTTTATTATACACGCTTTCTAATGTTCCTTAATCACACAATCACATTAAGTTTTGAATATTAAATTTAAAAAAGTACTACAAAGAAATAATACGAACGAAATGATACATAACGAAGTACGTACGGAATTCGAAAGGTGATTAAAAACACAATGCCAATTTAGAGCAATGAGTATGATTATAATTACGAAGTATATATGTTTATATACATAGTTTAGATGAAATTCATGCATAAGTTGAATGATGTTATCACTATGCACTATAAGGGATTAATATTGAGTTATTAATTATAAGGTCAGCCTGGATAATATCTATCAAAACAATACTATAAAACGCTATTTAAACACTGACCAGAACACTCAACAGATA
The DNA here is from genome assembly GCA_035220575.1 of Temnothorax rugatulus. Lineage (NCBI taxonomy): Eukaryota > Metazoa > Arthropoda > Insecta > Hymenoptera > Formicidae > Temnothorax > Temnothorax rugatulus. The sequence continues at coordinate 4,234 of JASTWL010000749.1, read as the reverse complement.
TATGCTAAATATAAAATAAAAGATCTGTTAATAATAACGTATTGAGAAAGAATATCTGAATATCTATTTAAATATCTATTTAAGTATTTTAAAAAATTATAATTTGTTTAAAAATTATAGAAATTTGTGTTAAACTTATACAAAACTTTAGCACTAAACAGAAATTTAACGAAATCATAAAAACCTTTTTATAAAAATCTTAAACTAAAAACTCTTTCAATCAAAAACTTAAACATTGAGATCATATATTATAAGTGCTACTAAAAATATTTAACACAAATTTTCCAAGAAAAACTCTTTCTATTGCGATTTGGTATCATCATCGCTGGCGTTTTCTACCTGCTTTTGTTTATTTTTTCTGAAAAGAAAAAAAAACAAATTATTTAATTATTATAATATTAGTTTTTTTCAGTAAAATAAAATATTAAATGACATTAAATAAAAACGTATAACGAATATAATCACCTATCCTTTCTTTGCAATCCGATATCATCATCATCGCTGGCGTTTTCCACCTGCTTTTTATTTTTTCTGAAAAAACAAATTATTTAATTATTATAATTTTAGTTTTTTTCAGTAAAATAAAATATTAAATGACATTAAATAAAAACGTATAACAAATATAATCACCTTTCCTCTCTTTGCAATCTGATATCATCATCGCTAGCGTTTTCTACCTGCTTTTCATTTTTTCTGAAAAAACAAATTATTTAATTATTATAATTTTAGTTTTTTTCAGTAAAATAAAATATTAAAAAACATTAAAAAAAAACGTATAACAAATATAATCACCTTTCCTCTCTTTGCAATCTTTCTGGTGCATGCGCTAACCATATTTTTATATATTTCGAAATATCAGATTCAATTGCATTAGGAATATGTCGTCTGACAACATCTAATATAATACAAAAATGTTTACAATTATAATTATGAAAAATTCAGTATTTAAGCTGTGCGTGTGTTTGTGTCGGCACGCGCGCGTGCGCACACTGTAATTATTAGCATTCATTTTAATAAGACATTCTCTCTTTTTTACTTACCTAATATAATCTTCCACAAAAATAGATTAGAAAATACAAGTTTCTTTTTCCCACCAACCCAACTGTACTTCGTAGCAACAGTGTTATTTAATGTACGTGTCAAGATGTTGAGAACAATAGATTTTAAACCATGTCCTCCTACCATACTCAACATTTTTACCTGAAAAAAGAATGACGAATTAATACAATTAGTAACATTTAAGATTGCGATTGGATACATACTTAAATTTGAAGATTTATATAATGGATATTTTGACAGTTATAAATCAATGATTTATTATATGGCACACGTACATACACACATAAAATTTCTGTACCTAGCGACAGACATCAGTATATTAAACCTTGAACCTCGAATCTTGAACATGTCGTTATAGGTACAACAATCACCGTATACTTGTACATTAGGCCATTGAACAAAAAAGTCCTTTACCAGGTTGCAAATAACTACGCAAATTTTAGAGTTATTAATTACAGAAGCCTCTATATATGACCATTTTCAATAATTAATAATTAATAATTAATAAATCAATTTTGCGAGGTTGTTTGCAAAATGGTAGAGGACTTTTTTTTGTTCAGGACCTAATTTATATGTAGAGTGCAAAAAGCATAAACATATAGTCATGTAAAATATGCGATTTTTCTTACCACTGCATTTTTGTATGATTTATTTTTTTGTAATTGATGTTCGACTTTTTCCACAGTTTCCAAATCTGCTATGGGAAATTCATCTAATATATTATTTGTAAATGTAGAATTTTCTTCTTGTTTTGATACATCAGAAGTGTTGACTGTAGTCAATATATTCGCCAAAATATTTTCGCAACGTTTTAATGAATATTTAGTATCGATCATATTTTCTATCATAAATTGTTGAAACTCTTTTTCTCCTATATGTTAAAATTATTAAATGTTCATTAGTTCATTATATTTCTGTGCTAATAACTTTGTAATATAGAAACCTTTATATTATAACTGCACACACGCGCGCACACATACACGCATGCATACGCATTCACAATATATAAAATAATAACATAAAAATATTTAATTATGGATTGTAATAATCATATAAACGCACGTACCACGGGGCTGCATATTTTCTTTGGAAATTTCCTGCATACGTCGTTCAGTATCATCTTTCTTTGTTTTTTTATTTTTTAAAGTCACCTCTTGTATGTCATCATTCTTTCTAGTCTTTGATTTAGATTTTGAAGCGGGTTTAATATGACTGTCTAATTGAGCTGCTTTAGAACAAGTAGGCTGCTGTGTAGCGTTTTCACATAAGACGTTTTTGCAGTCATTATTTGATATAGTTTTCTTAGTGTTTATAGCTTTGGACGAATGCAATTTAGGAAATGGCGCAAGTACAGTTTCATCAGTTTCTGAATCTGAATCAGTTTCACTATCGTGTTTTTTTGCAGCTCTTATTTTTCTGTCCTTTTTTGATTGTTCATCATCACTGACATCAGTATTTAAATCTGAATACATCTCAGCTAATTTTAATTTTTTTTTCCCAGACTCAAAAGATTCTGAAACAATAAAATAGTGTTTTTATAAACTTATTAGAAATATTTGTTAAAATAATATAAAATGCTTAAGTGCTTGTCACAAAATGTATATTGCATATTTTTATTTACCAGCACTACCTAATATCCTTAATACGTCACATAAAGTCCAATTTTTTCCAACAGGCTCCATATTTTGTACACTTTTATCATATTTTTTCAAATTTATAAAGTTAGGCCAGTATGCCTTAGTTTTAGAAACATTAAACCAATTAGACGGTATGAGTTGCATACCATCAGAAAATTCTACTATGCAGTATAAACTTTCCTGATGATACATGTTTGTAACTGTATTATAAAACAGTTATCTTTCTTTTATCTAAAATAATTAGACACATACATTTACATATAAGTGTTATATAATAAAAATACATATATTAAAACATATTACATATAATAAAAATAATGTAGAACACATAAACAAAATATTTATAATAATAATTGTATCCTGCTAAGCAAAAGATATATCTTTTAAGAATCAAAATTCTGCTCCTTCCATTATTTCGCTATGTAAAATAGGAACAACAATGAATTCATCATTGCCACATGGATACTTAGCGTATTTTAAATTAACAGCAGACAAAGGCCACATTTTCAAGTTAGATTTTTTAGATACTTTATATATATGAAGAAGAGATGAATCACATGGTACATTGTAAAAATTTTGCTTGCACTCAAACTCGTAACCCAATATCATTAATTCTGTAGTTTCAGTAAAGTGTGCTATATTAGTCATTAGTAATATAGTATTATCTTTTAATCCACAACAATCATTTGCGATATTATTAGCATCTAATCTAAAGTAGATACATTCAGCTGCAGTATATTGTGGATTACATGTTAGAGGTAATAAAAGACCATTGTAATGACGTGTAACTTTTATAGGATGAAGCTTCTTACTTATTGTGTTTTTTTCAATTGTTACATGTTGTGCCTCATGGTATCGTCGAAATAATTGTTGTAAGGGCTTATCATTTTTTCTTACTAATCGTTTTAGTACTTGCATAAAATTCTCAAATTTGAAAGCACTGAAATTATCTAAAGTACCAAAACTTTTGACATCCTCAACAAGGTGAATCAAGCCATGCACATTATGCGATACATGATGTTTTCCATATAATTTTATAAAAGACTTAACAAAATGTTCCAGTAATTTTTTGGAATATTCTGCATATGCATCCCTGGCGGAAAAAATTTCTATGAATAACTACAAAACTTGACTAAAAATAGAAATTTGTACATTTCTATCGAAATATTTAATTTTTTGTAGAAATAATTATTTTTTTGTAGAAATATCTATGAAATAGTACCAAGAATTATAGTGCTCTCAAATCATGAAATTATTGCAAGTAGTATTTCATGAAAAACTACAGTTTAATAAAAAATAGTACAGAGATCTACAAATTTAAAAATTTGAGAATCAACAAAATCTTAAAAAATTAAAACATCTGCTCACTTGTAGAATACTACAATTATTTATAAATGACTATAGAAATCTACCACAATTTACATACGTAAAACTAGGCAAATTAGAATCTAATCCAGTTTTTAGTTTCTCATAAAATACTACAAAAATCTACCAAAATTTATGTATTATTAATAACTGCTTAATTCGCAGAAGTCAAA